>PYDT01001987.1:0-23988 GCA_004837865.1 Musa balbisiana
CGTAGAGACATCTCTCTTTTTCCCTGGGGATCTTCATACCACTGCTTAGCTTTGCATTCGCCTCTGACCATCAAATTAATGTGATAACCCTTCCTCCTCCTTTGCAACAAGGGGCCTTCCGTTTCGGTCTTGCTTCAAACAATTTTGTCTCTCCAATTACCATATCTCTAGATTCAATATTTTTCTATGAGGACTACTGACTCAATCACTTGCTGCCGTTACGCAACAGTTTTTTTCTGTTGAGGTCTATCCGTAAGGTACTCAAATTGGATTCATGGATCGTTTTCTAGTTTCGTCGTAAACCTAATTGTTCTGTCGAAAAAAGATTCCTTAAATCAATAGTGTCAAACCGCACTCAAGGTAGGCATTTCCCAAATTTTTTGGATATAGAACTTCTGTCCCAGAAACAATGTTATCTCCAATATAGCCCCTCTGGGATGTAAATCTATCTCTTCTCACCATCCCCATAGTGTAGGAGACAATGTATGCATTTCGATTAGGGCGTTATTCTATGGTTACGATTCTACCAGATATGTCTTTTTCTTCCGTCGAAAATCGATTTTTTACGTATAGAAGCTATTACCTCCCCCTCCTATGCCGTTCGGTAAGGATCCTCTGGCATCGACCTTTATCACAACGATGCTGTCCCATAGGATCAATTTATTTCGTGATTGGATTTTCACGTGACGTTACGGCTCCATTGTTGCGTGTGCTCGGGGTAGAAGTTTTGTAATAATGTATCGCCGTGTTATTAAGTATTTTGCTTTAGTTTTTGTCTCTTAGAGGTTGGAATAGAATAACCCGGTTGAAGCGTATGATCATACCGTCCTGTAATGCCTTGTATTCCCATAATAGTTCCCATCTTCTACCCTTTTCCCGGAGTCGTGATATTCATAGCTATTCCTTACAGCCAAAGAAGCCTTCGACCAATGCTTTATTTCTGTCCTAGTTGACCTGATTCGACATTAGAGTATTGATGGTTCCCGCAAGAACCGAATACTTTTTCTGTAAATACTTCAATTTGATTCCATCCCTAAATCCATTTTCTTCCTATGATTTCCAGTATCGATAACATTCTAGTTCTTACGGTTGCATATGTATGGTATCGAATATAACTACCATTCGTTAGTATGGATGATGAGATTCCATTGAGACAGACCAATCAATAACTTATTGACGTGTCCCATTGGTGTGCATCCAGCAGAATTGAACCTACGAATTGGCCAATTAGATTTGGGCGCTTTAACCATTCAGCCTGGATGCTTAACAGCGATCATCGTAATACGTAAATAATATCGTAAATAAGTATACGTATAAAGAGTATATCGTAAATAAGTATATCGTAATAAGTATATCGTAATATTATATCGTATAATAAGATATCGTAAATAGTCATATCGTATAATAAGTATATCGTATAATAGTAATCGAAATGTATAAATAAGTCTATCGTAACTAAGTATATCTAAATATATATCGTATAAATAAGTTATATCGTAAATAAGTATATCGTATAAATAAGTATATCGGATAAATAAGTATATCGTAATGTAATAAATAGGTCTATCGTATAAATAGTATATCGTAAATAAGTATATCGTAAAAATAAGTATGTCGAATGTATAAATAACCAAATTCAATTGAAATAAAATCTTAGTGAAATAAAATCTTTAGGAGGTGACTTTATGGACACATCAATTCAAATTCTGGATCGTCACTTGAGAGAGATATTGAGAGAGATCAAGAATTCTCACTATTCTTAGATTCGTGGATCAAATACATTTTTTCCATCAGAACGCTTTATGAACTTTTTGACCCCCGAATTTGGAGTACCCTACTTTCACGGGATTCGCAGGTTCAACAAGCCATCGATATTTTCATGATCAAAGGTGTAATTCAAAGGTGGTATACTGCTTTAGTAGCGGTCCTTATATCTCGTAGTAAACAATCGAAAGATGGTCGAAAGAAAATCTCTATTGGAGGGAGCTTCTTCCTAGCCTATAATTCCATGGACCCAAAACGGAGCCATTGGAAGAATCTTTGCGTCTTCCCATACATAGGTTTGATGTTTCGTTCCCGTATCTCCAAAGGGAAAAAGATTTCTGAGAGTTGTTTCATGGATCCGCAAGAGAGTACTGGGTTCCTCCCAATATAAAAGTGTATCCTGCCTGAATCTAACCGGATTCGCGGTGGGTGAGGACCCTGATCGGAAACAAAGAGGGATCTATTGTAGATATCTAATGAACCTGCTGGAATTAAATCTCATTCAAAGAGAAGATAGCGAATATCTGGAGTTTCTTTTGTATCTATACGATGATCCGATCCCGCAAGGACCATGAATTGGGAATTGTTTTGATCGTCTTTCTCCGAGGAAGAAGCGAAACCATCCTCAACTTGAATTTGGGACAGCTATTCGAAATCTTAGGTAATACTTGAATTTGTTATCTCATGTCTGCTTTTCGTGAAAAAGACCATTGAAGGTGGAGGGTTTCTTCAAACAACAAGGAGCTGAGGCAACTATAATCAAATGATATTGAGCAATTGTTTCCATCCTTCTCGGAAACAGTGGGGGTATTTCTTGCAACATTGTGTTCCATTTCTATTGGCAATTCCGCCAAGATCTCTTCGTTTAGGTTGGGGGAAGAATCAGCACGAACTCGGATTTTTTGAGGAACGTATCGAGAGAGAAATTTGATTTGGTTAGACAATTGTGGTTGGTAAACAGGATCGGTTTTTTTTAGCAAGGTACGGTAATGTATTGGGGGGTTTCCCCCCAACCCCCCCCCCCAAATATCCATATGATTCCCCAAGATCTATTTTCGTCAAGTAAGGATTCTAAGCCAATTGAAGGCATCTTCTTATCATCCTAGTCATTTTCGATTCCATTATAAAATTTGATTTCAGATATCCCACATTGATCGATCAAACAGCATCAGCAACTAAAAGAAACGATCGATTCTTTTGGGATCCTTCCTTTCTTTCAACGGAAACGAACAAGATAGTCATATGAATCCCCGAAATGCCTTTTTTGGATCTTCCTCATGTCCCGCTATTTCACGGAACTTGAAACAGATGACCTAATCATCCTTGCTTCCGGAAGAAATCGAAGAATTTCTTGGAATCCTACAAATCAATTCGGGGTTTCTTTTTCCTCTTACAGATGTCAGAACTTCTCTTGTTTCGAACCTCTTGAGAGGTCCACTAAGTCAAAATTTTTTGAGAAAAGCCAAGATTTTTCTTTGTACCCGTCCAGGCGATTGGAAATAAAGAAATGGTTGATAATTCAGATAATTATGTATTTACAAATCCCGGTCTCAATTCATCCTATTTCATCAGAATCCGGATAGTGATATGGTTCCGAAGGATTAACGGATAATGACAGTTCCAATACGCTTTTCATTCTTGACCAAAAATCCATTTTTTTGATTTAGTTCCATCTATTCCATACCGGAACAAAAGGGGATACACGTACACCACGATTTTGAATCGAGAGAGATTTTCAAGAACTGGCAGCTCGATTCACTCATTCAATAACCGAGCCGGAATCTGGTTTATCATAGGGGTATTTGCCTTTTCTATTTATTCCTACGTGGATCAAAAAAAATCTTGAATGAGGTAATCAACTCCAGAGATGAATCGGGGAAAAAGAAATCTTTATTGTTTCTACCTCCTCTTTTTTAGAAGAGAATGAATCTTTTTATCGAAGGATCAAAACAAAATCGGGCCGGATCTACTGCGGAATGATTCGGAAGATCCCAACTCAAAACAGCGGTATTTGCTAGCACAACATAAATTGAGGCCATTCAATCAATATAGATGATCCGAAATCTGATTCCATCCAATATAGCACTCTGGTACATAAGAAAGATCTAATCGATTCGTTTTAATGAATAATCCGTCGCAACTTCGAATATGGAATTCAAAGGGATCAAATAGGAAATGATACCTGATCATGATAAGCGTATAATGAAATATACGATAACCACATTATCGAATTGAAAAGAGTCAGAAGAAATGGTTTATCCTCTTTTTCTTCGAACCGAGAGATCCATGAATCGGGAATCCTGATGTATATAGATACAAATGTTCCCATGAGAGCAAGAATTTTCCAGGAACATTTTGACACATTTCGTTTTCTGAACCGAAGAACCGTTTTCAAGTAGTGTTCGATCGTACGTACTATCATAGCGATTGATTTGGTTCCGAGTCTATCGACAAACAAATTTTGTCTAAGTCACTTCGTTTCTTTTTTGTCCATCAACTTCGTTTCTTTTTTCTTTTGTCCCAAGTCACTTCCCTTTTTGTCCAAGTCCGTTTCCTTTTTGTCCAGGGTCACTTTCCCCTTTTTCGTTTCTTTGTGAGTGATCGGGAATATCCCCATTCATAGGTTCCAGAGCCACATCCGTGATTGAATGTCCGCGAATGATCAACTCCGCAATCAGTTTGTTAGATCATAGGGGTTCAAATCGTCATTTGAATAAATTTGAAACCCTTCTTATTGGAATATCATGATACTTCCCAAAGACGTAATCTTTATCAATGGAGAACAACATTACCATTTTTGTTCACAACGATACCAGAGTGGATGATTTGACTCATTCCCTATCCTTAGAACTAATCGCAGTCAACCCGTTGAAAACGGATTCCTATTTCCAATGATTTCCATGATCGAGACAAGGGCTGAATCCCGTAACCATTCATAGAAGTTCTTGATACTTCTTTTTATAACGCAAATCGACTTCATTCTGAATGATCCAAATCACTTCTGGTTCTAATTGTAAAAAAAGCTTCCCTTTTTAGGTGGACAAGACCCTTATCAATAATTATGATCTTACATATGGCAAATTCCTCACTACCTTGTTCATTCGCAACAAAATATTTCTTCGGGCGTCGGTAAAAAAAACATATTTTTTTTGGAGAGAGAGACGATTTCACCAATCGAGTCCACAGGTATCTAACATATCCATACCTAAAGATTTTTCCACAAAGTGGTGACAAAACTTATAACTTGTACAAATCTTTCCCCGTTTTTGTCCAATTCGATCCGAGCCAGTTTCTTCGTAGAGCTATTTACTCGATCGGGGGGGGGGGGGCAGGGACATTTCTGCAACACCTCTACAGGAAACAAAGAGTCAATTTTGGAAGAACTTATTGTCAGCCCTCTTTCAATATGATCTATCTGATTCAGAGGTAAGAACTTTGCATCGGTATCCTCTTTTCAATTCCACTGGTTTGATTCACACAACTCCATGTTCTGAGAAAGTATTTACCATCCGAAAGAGGAAAAAAAACGGAGTCTTTCTCTAAAGAAATGCGTTGAGAACGGCAGTATTTAGACCCTTTCAACGAGATGTGCTTTTTCAAATCTCTCAAATGGAACTGTTTCACAAAATGGAATCCGTTCCAAACATATATTCCACTGGTTCTTACTCGACAGAGTGCAATATCTAATTTCACCCCTTTTTAGATACTTTTTCAACCCATTGTCGTACTAAGTACATTCACAAATTGGTATCCATTTTAAAAATTTGTATCAGCTTCATGATATTCATGGATCAGATATATATGGCCAATGCCTCGAAATTCCTTCCACACTGTCCTCTGATAATTGAGATTTCGCAGGGAGTGTTTACGAATCTTCTTCTGTCCGAAAAATGATTCATCGAATATGAGTCCCCCGTCCATTGATATGGACACATCTGAGATCAAAATGCTCTGGAGGTTGGAGTTCCTCTATCAATCTTTTTTTCCTTCTTCTTTTTGCGGTATATCTCGTTCTTATACATCTTCCTCCTTTTGTTTCCCAAGCCTCTAGTGAGTTTACAACAGAGTAGAAAAGATCAAATCTTTGATGATTTCCAGCATACATGATGAGTTCGAAAACTTTTGGATAGGTACCTACATCTGAACTGAATTCTTTCTGGTTAAAGAATCTCTTTCTAGTTGTTTCTTGAAACAAATTAGGAATTCCTCTGGAAGCAATCGGGGGTTTTGCTTTTGTTTTGGGCAAATTATGGGTCCGCTTGTGGGGTCAATCAATACGTTCTAGGAAGAAATTTGAATATCAATCTCTGCGATCTCATAAGTATCAATCATATCAAATCCATCAATCTCATAAGTATCATACCAAATCCCATCAATCGAATCACTCACTTTTCGATAAATACGAGACATCTAAGTCGTACAAGAACGAGACTATTCATTGTAATAAAAAGAACACAAAGGTGAACGGTGCTTTGGATTGATGTAGAAATAGAATCCGGGTCGCGAACAGTGATTCGATGATGATGAAGAAAGAGAATTCTTGTTTTCAGTTTCTCCACCTTAACCCAGAAAAAAGGATTGATCAAATTCTATTGAGTCTGACTCATAGTGATCATTTATCAACGAATGACTCTGGTTATCAAATGATTGAAACAACCTGGATCAATTACTACGATACTTAGTTGACAGTTATAATGAATTAAAAACCAAAAAAAGAATGAAGTTCAATGTAATCCTGTTTAGCAGCAGACGGAATATGCCTTGCTCATTATCAGACAATTACTTATTCACAAACCTCGTGTGGGGCTAAAGAGTTTTTCATTTCCCATCTCATGGAAAACCCTTTTCGCTCCGCTTAGCCCGACCCCTTCTAGTAGTATTTTAGTGATAGGTTCTAATAGGATACTGGACGATCCTATTTGGTCAATACCTGCGACAAACCCCTATGTTCCTTCATTACGGTATTTCCGAAACAATTCCCGGATGACAAGCCTAAAGATTATTTTATTGATGATATCGATTTTGATGATAGTGATAGTGACGATATCGATATTGATGATAGTGACGATATCGATATTGATGATAGTGACGATTTGATGATGACCTTGATACGGAGCTGCTAACTATGTGTAATACCGTCCTGAAAATAGACCGATTTGATATCCCCTTTCAATTCGAATTAGCAAAAGCAATGTCTCCTTGCATAATATGGATTCCAAACCTCATTATCTGTAATATGAAGAGTCGAATTACTTTCCTCGTCTATTTAGAAGAACTTCCTCTCCAGAGATTGTGAAAGATTTTTCCCTAGAAATATTCTTTTTATTGCTTCGACTCATATTCCCCAAAAAAACGTGCTCCCCTCTAATACTCCGAATAAATTAAATACATGCATTAAGATACGAAGGCTTTCTTATTTCCGCAACAACGAAGAGCACTTTTTCATTCTTTTCATATTACTAGTGGATTTCACTTTGGAAAAAAAAATGTTCCATACAGAACGATTGGGGTCCCTAGACCATTGTTTCCATGTACGAGATCTGTAGCCTTAACACTGGGCCCTATAATTAATTACAACAGAAAAATCAATTATAAACTAATCAATTAGATTAAGCTCTTCATAGACAACTTGGGATTTGCGATTCCCAGGTAAGATCGGTGTCAGGATCATGGGATCCTTTTTCTATCCATAGTAATGGCTGTTGCAACAAACTGTACTTCAAGTAATTGCCCCATAGATCCTATATCTATCTATTAAGAAAAGAATCATAAGGTGATTCTTATTTGTAAAATTGGTACTACTTCAACTTGGACGCCTGAGAAAATTAACGATACTTCTTTATCTTTTGAGTTGTTCTGCTGCCGGATCGGTCCGCCTCAAGATCTTTGTGTCCTCACCACGGACCTGATGAAAAAAATCGGAAACAAAAAAAAAAAATCACTTCTTATAAGATTCGTTTGATAAGATTCTGATCTAGTTCATGGCCTATTAGAGTAAAGAGGCGCTCTGGTTGGGCCCTCATCGGACAGAAAAAAGATTTCAGTCAGTTTTAAGATAATACGAGTGGAGCATTACTTCTTCCGGTCCGAACAGTTAGATATGATGCAAAACAGATCTTGTGACTATTCGTTTGATCATATTTTCTTTAAAAATATGAATAAATACGAATCGGAGATTTGAAGAGAGGACGATGGTCGTCGACCCTGCACAGATAAAGGAGGATTTATTCATCACCATAGTTTGGCATCCTAAATAAGGCGCCCTTGTTTGGCAAACAGGGTGATTGTATTGAAAGCCCACTTTTCCTTCCCTCTATCGCTAGGGCAAGCGGACCTTTTTATCTTCAAGAGTACTGACTTCAAGTAGAAATTATTCGGAGTTCTTGCAGAGTGAAACCATGCAGTAACCATACCGAGAGAGATCTTCCAACTACAAGCTTTTTTTTTTCGAGTACGCCAATTTCATTTGGGACCCTGCGGATCCAATGTCTTTTCCTATTCAAAGATCAAAAGGCCCTTTGGCTCTGGGTTTTTCACGTGAGAATTCTTTTGCAGAGACGAATGTCAAGGTGCATTTTGACTTCCGCAGCCAAAACCTTCTACATTCATTTGTAACTGCTGGGTTTCATCAGAATACCCAGAAAGTACTTCGAATTGTTTTGATTCATCGCCATGAGGATGTCTTATAAGCAATAGTTCCACATTATCTTATGGATCTTGTCCTTTCTAATACGCTATCCGAGAGTTATCAGTATTTATCACATCTGTTCCTATCTACAGGAAAGCTATTGGATCAATACCAAAGACAATGTTTTAGAAAGGGATGGCTTTTTCTCGGATGAAATGAAACTTTGATTCCATGTAACCGGAGAAAATTTCCCATTATTACCGTAAGAATGTTGGCCATGAAAACGTGATTAATTGAACAGGAGTGGCCGGGTGGTAGAGTCGTGAAACATTTTTTATTCCATTTTGGACCGGAGCTCCTGGAACATAGCTACCGGCTGAACATGGAAAGATTGAATCTTAGATCAAAACACTCTGTATGATGTATGAACTCTGCCTTAACAAGAATTCTTGACGGCGCACAACCAGAGTCTATTAATTCCCTTACATCACACAATTTCTTCCATAATGAAACCATGTAAATCCATCGGAAAATAACAAATACCCATGGTCCCATGAATGCTGTTGCTATCCTCTCCAGAACAGAATCATTGGTTTAACTGATAACTAAAGAAAATAGTAGACCCTTTCTCTTTCGTCTGCAGGTCGAATGGATCTTCTCTGGGAAGATCCCCCATCATGGAATAATACATATTCGTTTACCGCGCCTAATTCTCAATTGTTTTGTCTACAATGATTATCCACGGAGGCCGGTTCGTCCATTTTTTTCAGATATTCACTGACCAGAGGTTTACTGGAAATTCTCTTGGTCGGATCGGCCCTGAAAGGATAAGGAAGTCGGAATGCCAACACGAACGTCCTTTCTCCAACGACGTCTGTCTATTTATTCTTCAATTCACCGCCGACCCGATCCATTGGTTGTGAACGTCCATTGCCAAAATTCCCTGAATGGGTAACGTCCGCAATCCCTACAACGGACTAGATAAGTACTTAGTATCTTCTGGGTTTATGGGTACGGTGGGTTATTTTACCATAGTTTTTATCAATCTAACCCTGTGTGAATTCCTCTTGAATCATAAACCGGGGGGGGTGCGGGGCGGACGATTTCCAAACGACTCCTCATTCATTAGATAGAGAAGATCGCCAAGATTTCTTGATCCCCTGCCGAACCATTCCAATTCCAACAGCTCGGACCGTATCGTGGGGATTGGCCGGAATACTTCGTATCAACAGATAAGATACCGTATATCAATATTGTTAGTCCGACATCTGTTATTGAATTGCTCATTCAATGAGCATTCTCAATATTTCTTGAATAGGAATCTAACCATCCCAGCTCTTTAGCCGATATTTTGAGTCTCGCTTGGTGCTAGGCGGGGGGCCCAGGTGGGGGGTTGCACACATCAGGCTCTTGAAGGGGGTGTGGAATCGTATTCCCGTGGAAGGAGGATATCATATCTAGTGGGATATATGGATATATGACAAACTGGGGGGGTGGGCGTGTTTGGAATTTCTATCATCGGTCATCTATGCCCTGGTCAGACATCAAATTGCTTCGATTTGAATTATCCGTATGATACCTTATATATTCAAAAAGATGTTACAATCAAACCTATTTCTTTCTCGATGCAATATGAAGTCCCCAAAAAAGAAGTTAACTTGGTACCAAAATAACCGATAGTATGTCAAAAGCAGGTCCCGATTACGCCTATTCCTAATCCTTAATAGAATGAACGACGTATCGATTCCGATGTAAAAATAGTATCTATTACATACCTCGAATGACCCATCCTCATAATAAGAATGTACATAACCCTATTCCGGTCTGGTCGCCGGTATTGAATGAAACTTATAATCTTGATGATCAGTCGTTTCCATGATTATAATTCATAACCCCAGCCCATTCCCATTTGGGTTGGGCGTACCAGATCTACTAATTCTTTTATTCTCAGTATAAGAGGGATCTGAACTAAGAAATAGACCTAGAAGCTAATAGAGATATCCTGAGCACTTGCAGAATTTGTTCATTGATATTCCTGGATAGAGATCTTCACCATACAGTCTACCCAATTCTATGGATTGTTTGATCTAAAGGAATCTTCTATAATTTCGCACTTAAGGGTTTATTCTTGCTTTCGTCCAGTCATTAATAACTGATTATTTTTAGATAATAGTAATAGAAACACGCTCTAAGGAGGTTCCTATTGAACCAATAAATAAGGCCTGCCTGCATCCCACCCCAGAATAGATGGGAGTTTTTCCCCGAACAAACCTCTGTGGAGGAATACCTCCTAGTGATAAGCGACATAGGCTTGAAGAAAGCAAAAAGATCTTTCGTGTATCTCCCGGCATATCTCGAATGTTATCATGTTCCGGTCTTAGACCAAATAAATACAATGCACGCAAAATTCCTATATTCAGGAGATTAGGAACAGCATATGAAGTTATCATGCTTTCATCTCATCATTTGAGTCCTCCAACAATTATTCAATCCTACATCTCCGATTTGAAACCGATGGCCGAATAGCAAGCATACGTTTCCTGCTTGTTTGAGTAATAGCAATGAGATGCCCAATATCAGGCTAAGACTAGCTATGATTTTCCAGAAGAAGAATGCATTTCGGTGCTGATAATAAAAAGGACTATCGAAAATTCGCGTGGCTGAAGCTGAGCACTACTTTCGAAGTAACAGAAATAAAGCAACGAGTTCTGGAGTGGGAGAGTCAGAGTCGAAAAGATGATTCCTCACTTCTTTCTCTCATTCAAAACCGTTGCATGAGACTTCATTTTCATCTCGCACGGCTCCTAAGTGAAAAAGAAAGAAGAACGCATCTTCTTTCCTTTTTGATTACCTTTCTCGCGTATGTAGAAGACCGATCATTCGATTTCCTAAAAAGGATTACTAGTCCTTAACTTTTCGAGGAATCCTTCATCAGTGGTTGTGAATGACTGACTTTTCAATCCTTTCGCGACCTTGGTTCCGTAGGAGCAAGTCGAAGGAGTGAGAAATAGAACCATCTGATTTGATTGCGTCGTCATAGCCATGAGAGTATCCACTTAGGTGTGAATCCTTTTGTCAACGGGTCTCCTATTACACTCGTAGTCTCATGAAGGAGGCGACCAACTTGTAGCACTCCATATATTCAGCATTGTATACGTCCATTTAGTCCGTCCTTTGTAGGAACTACCCGTAATAACGAACTTGGCAAAATGGATCTGTTTTCATAAAGATTCGTTGTCCTGACCCCTGCTTCACTTTAATGTTATTTGAACAAAAGATCCATCTTGTGGTACAGTTAATTTCTTGGTCCGAGTGGGGTAGCATTTTCTTCCCTGCATTTCTATGGAGTTTTGAAAAATCCACACCAAGATAGATATAGAGTAGGAATTTGTTGAACGACGCACTCCTTCGTATACGCCTGGGCCATTGATGAAAAGGGGCTGGGGAAAGCCTTGAACCCAATTCACCGTGAGGAGTTCGAAGCGCAATTGTAAATTCTTGGAGTTATACATTTGTGTAGTGATAGACCATTCACATTCTTGAAGCTCGATCTCCCCCCAGATGAACCAATAGCAAGAGAAACCATGAACCAGAATAGAGAGCTTGCCCCCACCCATGAGTAATATTTTCCTATTAAGCCTCAATACCGGACAGCTCTGCTTGTATATCCAGATAATATTAGGAACGGATACCGAAACATTCACGACTAACACAGATAGTTTAATTTAAATCGTTTGCACCACATAAAAACCTTCCTCCTAGAGTAGCTGTTAATAGAATAACCGAAACTCTGTTATAGCCCTTTCTGTACATCATGTACGCCCTACGGATAAGAGGAATACATAGAGTTTGAACTAGTAAAATAAGAAATTGAAAGATTTCGTTGAAATGTTCGTGTATGGAACTTCCCGAAAAGCTATTATAGGTTCTTCTTCTCCATCGGAACAATGTGCCGTTTGCTTATTACTAACTTGTTGAAGCGATGAAATGAACCAAGGTCCTAATCCTTTTGATCAGAGGTTGAACGATCATCGAAGAAGAATTAGCCAAAATTAGGATACATTCTATTCTGGGAAAATGAAACTTTCCATGGAATGAGCAGCAATGAACGCTTCCAGAAAAATTCTCCTGAATCGAGAAATGAGTTTTCCATTCTGTACATGCCAGTCATGATTAGTACCTTTACATCCAATCTCCGAAAAAGTCCAATTTGTTCGAACTTTCTCATTTTTTTTGATGGGATAGTTTACGGAATCCCCATGAATAGGATCAACCCTTATTCCATGATATCTCCCTAAGATTCCTCTTTCTTATTCTTAAGCAAGCCCCCGAGGAGGGCTTAGTTGATCATGATTTTATGTTTTATCTTTCTTTTCCTTTATGTTTGTTTTCGAGAAGATATCGTCCGTTCGTTTTTCTATTGGTCTTTCCGATCGAGATTATGGATCCTGTGTCTTATGATCCTGCTTCGTGATTAACGAAAATGGCAAAAGCTCTTATTTCCTCTGCCTTCTATGAGTCTTCTTCCCTTTTTTGCGGTTGGCATCGCCACTATCCTTTGGCAGCATCTGCTAATTCGAACTTAATTTTGAAGCCATATTTCGACCCGGACGTTTTCGGGATGCCCCTAATAACCAACGAGATGGCAAGGCTTTTCCTTGTGTAGATCCTATTTCAATAGGAACTTGTGGTTCAATCCGCCTACACTTCTTGCTTTTACTGCGATATCGGGAGTTACCTCCACAGTAACTTGCTTGCCGTAAAACAGATAGTGGATTTGTTTCTGTCTTTTTGGTTGAATCTTTTTCATGGCTCGATAGATAATTTGATAAGCCAATGTTGTTTTTTTTCCGTGTTTCAGAATACGGTTAACCAACCTTTTAACTAATCGATTACGATAATTGGATCGATTTGCAGTTTTTTTCTTCTGCAGTACTCGACGTGACATGGGCGTGCAAGAGGTTCAGAAATGCATTTTCTTTTTATAAGGGCTACAAACCGAATTTACTTTTTTTGGGCGTTTTTGACCCCCATATTGTAGGGTGGCTCTCGAAAGATTGAAAGATCTCCCTCCAAGCGCCCGTACATACGAACTTTTCTCGATACTGCTTTCCACGAATTCTATATGTATCTATGAATCGAGTATGGATCTCTGTTTCTCACTTTATTGAGTATCCTGTTGTCTCCTTTTCCTGCTATGATTGGAATCCCTTACTTTTTACATATCCAACGGTCGGTCCTTAGTTTCCCGAAAAGTGTAATGTAAAAAAGAAGTGCTTTCGATCATGCTCTTTGCCTCGGACCTGTTTCTAAAAAAGTCTAGGTAGTTCGAATTGTTTTGTTGACACGGACAAAGTAAGGGAAAACCCTCTGAAATGATTTCAATATGGCCTTGTACATTAATATTTCCGAATATCTCTTTAGAAAGAAATCTTTTTGTCTCATGGTAGCCTGCTCCCGTCCCCCGTACGAAACTGTCGGGGGGGGGGGGGGGGGGGTTATGGTTGCCATACCCTTCACATGTTTCTAGCGTTCACATGCATCATCAAATGATACAATCTTGGATATAAGCACAACGCCTAGACCGTCCCTTGTCGACGATCCTTTACCCTCCGACAGCATCTAGGTTCCTCGAACAATGTGAATACCTCACACCGGTTAATCCTACACCCTATTCCTCCCTTACTACTACGACAAAGTTTTCTTAAATTATTGCCAATACCATGTAAGATAAGCAGTGAATTCAGATCCAGAGTTATCGTACTCTGGCAAATTTACGTAGGCAGAGTTTTGTTTTTTTGGGGGTGCTCGTTGGGAAAAGTTGACAGATAATCCCCTACTGTCCTCTACAGAACCGTACATGAGATTGTTCACCTCATACGGCTCCTCGTTCATTCTTTCGAAGTAATTGGCTCCCTTTTCGTTCGTTCGAGAATCTCCTCCCTTATCCACTCCGTCCCAGAGTACCAAGACCAATCAGGTTCACGTTTTTCATGTTCCAATGGAACCACTTTCCATTTATGATCAAAGGGGAAGATTTTTCTTTTTACCAAACATAATGCGGATCAAATCACTTCTTATAAGTAAGAAGAAGCAAGAACCTAAATTCCTCGTCAATCCCCCTTGCCCCCTTATTTTTCGAGAATCAGAAAGATCCTTGTCGAGGTTGAATTTTGTTCATTGGAATCTGGTCCTTCTATTTCTATGATTTTGAATATCTACTTATTTTTTTTTTTTTGCTTTATTCTTTATTTCATTTCGGGATTTCTTTCCCTCTCTTTTCTTTTTATTCCCTTCCATCATTCCTTAGTTCCCCTGGGTTTGTTGATCCTGTAGAATCTGACCCATTTTCTCATCGAGCGAAGGTACAAAATAAATCAGATTTATTTTTCGATCAAAACAAAAGTACTATGTAAAAATCTTCGGTTATTTTTTTCCTCTTCCGCTATCCCTACCCCGCTTTTGGATCAAATATAGAACCTTTTCTTCTGTAGAATCGAGATTATTCCTTTCCATTCCTTCCCGATACCCTCCCAAGAAAATCACCGATGGGATCAAAATTGACGGGTTTAGTGTGAGCTTATCCTGGGTTATGCACTCTTCAAATAGGAATTCATTTTCTGAAAGAATCCTTGCTTTCCCGTGCTTTAGTGATTCGTTCCGAGATCCTTTTCGATGACCTATGTTGTGTTGAATGGATATCATCATGATCCGCTCGATTGCGTTTTTTTACGGCCCGCGGTAGCATGGAACCGGGGAAGATACAGGGAAAGACAGTTGTTTTCCTATTATATATTATATTAGTATTAGTTAGTGATCCCGTTCGGATTATATTATATAGTTAGTGGGGGATCCGCTGTATCGGTGTCCGTTCTTCCGTGATGAAAAAAAAAAAACTGTTGGCACCAGTCCTATCATTTGTCTCTGTGGACCGAGGAAAAGTGTGCTCCCGCGGGAAAGGGTTGTACCTTTGAAGAAGCAAGGAGGTAACCTGCTTCAAATTACCATGGTTCTGGCATGCAATGAGTTGGACCTCCTTTCGATCCGAATGAATCATTCTTTTCCACATGTAAATCTTGCCTGCTGACAGAGGATATAAGTTTTACAATTCTGTCTCGGTATGAACATGTATTTCTATTACTAATGAAGATTATATTCTATAACGTGAAATTAATATTTTCTATAACTAGAAATTCATAATGAAAATGAATATAATGGTGGGGTTCCATTATCCTTTTTCTGTATGTTATTCCTAGAAAAGGAATTTGTCCATTTTTTTTTTCGAGGTCTCAAAAAAAGGGTGTGGAAACACATGAACTCTTGAATGGAAATTGAAACTAAAATGTAGCTCCAGTTCCTCGGAATGGTAAGATCTTTGGCGCAAAGAAAAGGGTGATCTATACATCGTGACCTTGGTCTGCTTCCCCTCTTTTTTACCATACCAGAGTCGGGTTCATTCTCCTACCAGTATCGAATAGAACATTGCTGAACACCATCTTCTTCATGAAAACTCTCTGCTCGATTTTAGATCGGAAATCGTAGGATTTTTATTAAACCATGTGCATGGCTCTAATCCGTCGTCATCCTATTCCATAGGAGCATGTTGACAATTGAATCCAATTTTATCCCATTATTTTACTATCCATACCCATTATTTTACTTCCATAATAGTGCGAAAGAAGGCCCGCCGGCCAAGTTTTTCATGAATAGGGCGTTGAGTTTCTCGACCCTTTGCCTAGGATTAGTTAGTTCTATTTCTCGATGGGACCCGGAAGGGATATCTCAGCGGTAGAGTGTCACCTTGACGTGGTGAAGTCATCAGTTTCGAGCCTGTTATCCCTAAACCCAATGTCAGTTTTTCTATTTTGACTGCTCCCCGCCGTATCGACGAAATGGATAGAGTCTTGTGGGATTGAACGTGATAGGGTAGGGAGACTATATTGGCTTGGGAGCGGAACTCCAGGCTAATATTACTCGCCCTGGAGTACAAGTTATGCCTTAGAATAAAAAATTCCGAATCTCTTTGTCTACGAACAGGAAGCCATAATAAGTATGCAACATTAATCTATGGAGAGTTCGGATCCTGGCTCAGTATGAACGCTGGCGGCATGCTTAACACATTCAAGTCGGACGGGTAATTGTGTTTCCAGTGCGGCACGGGTAGGAACGCGTAAGGAACCGCCCTTGGGTGGGGAACAACACTGAGCGGTTGCTAATCCCCGTCGGCTGAGAGCAAAAAGGAGGACATCCGCGCCGAGGAGGGCTTTGCTTCTGATAGCTAGTTTGGTGAGGTATAGCTTACCAAGGCGATGATCATAGCGGGTTCCGAGAGGATGATCAGCCACACGGGACTGAGACACGCCACCGAGCTCCTACGGGAGGCACGCAGTGGGGAATCTTTCCCGCAATGGGCGCAAGCCTGACGGAGCAATGCCGCGTGAGGTAGAAGCCCACGGGTCGTGAACTTCTTTTCTCGGAGAAGAAACAATGACGGTAGCGAGTAATAATCATCTCTAGACCGTGTGCGCGAGCAGCCGCGGTAGAGACAGAGGATGCAAAGCGTTATCCGGCATGTTGTGCGTAAGCGTCTGTAGGTTGCTTTTCAAGTCCGCCGGCAAACCCAGGCTCAACCCGGACCAGGCGTGGAACTACCAACTGGAGTACGGTATGAGGCAGAGGAATTTCGCGGTGTAGCGGTGAAATGCGTATAGATCGGAAAGAACACCAACGGCGAAGCACTCTTGCTGGCCGACACTGACACTGAGAGACGAAAGCCTCGGGAGCAAATGGATTCGAATACCCCAGTAGTCCTAGCCGTAAACGATGGACTAGGCGCTGTGCGTATCGACCCGTGCAGTGCTGTAGCTAACGCGTTAAGTATCGCCCGCACTGGGATTACGTTTTCGCGCAATAATGCAAACTCAAAGGAATTGACGGGGGCCCCGCACAAGCGGTGGAAGCGCATGTGTTTAATATTCGATGCAAATGCGGGCATACCTTACCAGGGCTTTGACCATGCCGTAATCTCTTGAAAGAGAGGGTGCCTTCGGAACCGCGGACGACGGTGTCATGGCTGTCGTCAGCTCGTGCCGTACGGTGTGGGGTAAGTCCCGGCAACGACGCAACCCATACCAGTGTTTAGTGCAACCATGAGTTTTTGGACCCCTGAACAGACTGCCCGGTGATACCGGAGGAAGGTGGGGATGACGTCAAGTCATCATGCCGCCTTATCCTGGGCGACACACGTGCTACAATGGCCGGGACAAAGGGTCGCCGATGCCCGGCTAGGGTGGCTAACCCCAAAACCCTCCTCAGTTCGGATGGCAGGCTGCAACTCTCCTGCTAAAGCCCGAATCTCTAGTAATCGGCTCGTCAGACCATGACGGCGTGACATTCGGTCCCGGTCCTGTACACCGATAAACCGCACCGTCACACTATGGGAGCTGTCCATGACCCGAAGACTCGTTACCTTTTTAACCGCAGGAGGGGATTGCCCAGGCGGGCTAGTACTTGGAGTGAAGTCGTAACAGGTACCGGTAACTGGAGGTGCGCCTTGGATCACCTCCTTTCCGGGAAAGCTACTGCTTAAGCTTGTTGTGTATTTTGGTTTGACAACTGCTTCACACCCAAAAGAAGCGAGCTACGCTGAGCTAAGCTTGGAATATGGAAGGCTTCTTTTCGTTTCTCGACGGTGAAGGAAGCCAAGCCATATAGCTTATATCCTAGTCTGAACCAGTTATTTGATAGGATCCGCCTTTTTTTACGTCCGCCATGTCCTCCCTGTGGCGACATGGGACGTAAAATGAAATAGGGGGATGGGTTTTTCTCCTCTTTTGGCATAGCCGGCCGTCCCACTGGGAGGCCCACACTACGGCTATGCTCAGGTGGTAGAGCGCGCCCTGCTATTGCGTCGTTGGTCCTGGGCTGTGAGGGCTCCTCAGCCACATGGATAGTTCCCTGTGCTCATCAGCGCCTGTACGCCCGGAGATGTTGATTCATCCAAGGCACCTTAGCATAGGCCGTACTCCTCCTGTTCGAATCGTAGTTTGAAAACCAACCTTCCTCCTCATGATGATAGATGTGCGATTCAGGTGAGATCCAATGTAGATCTAACTTTCTATTCACTCGTTGGGTCCGGGCGGCGGTCCGGGGGGACCACCACGGCTCCTCTTCTTCTCGGAGAACCATACATCCCTGTATCATTGTATGGCAGCTATCCTCTAGCACCGTTTAGGTTCGGCCTAATGGGAAAATGGAGCACCTAACAACGGGAAATGGGCACCTAACACGCATCTTCCCAGACCAAGAACTGACGAGATCGCCCCTTTCATTCTGGTGTGACGAGGATCGTACCATTCGAGCCTTTTTTTCATGCTTTTTCCCCGGATGTCTGGAGAAAGCAGCAATCAATAGGAATTTCCTATCCTCCCTTCCCGAAGGAAGAACGTGAAATTCTTTTTCCTTTCCCGCAGGACCAGAGATTGGATTCTATACTATAAGATGCGTGGTATAAATAACTCACTTCCTTGTCTCGACCCCCCCCCAACCCCCTCCACCCCCCCTCGTCCACTAACTACGAGCGCCCCCCGTCAGTGCAATGTTGATGTGTCTATTTATACTATCTCTCCCCTCTTGAACTCGAAATGAGCAGGTTTTAAAGGATCTTAGATTCCTAGGTTTGGGCCGGGAGGTTCCTCTAACGCCTTCTTTTTTTCTTTTACCCATCGGAGTTATATCACAGGACTTGTCCATGTAAGGGAGAAGGGAACAGCACACTTGAAGACGCAGTACACACGAAGTTGTAGCTGCGTCGGGAAGGATGATCGCTCTCCGAAAAATATCTTTGATGCTCCTCTCAATGGTTGGAGTCGTAGGTGCGATGATTACTCACGGGCTGAGGTCTCCTGGTTCAAGTCCAGATGCCCAGCTGCGCCAGGGAAAAAAAAAGGACAATAGAAAACATCTTATCTTGTTCATTATACTCCACTGCGCTCCGGTGGGATATATCTCAGTTGGAGAGCTCCGCTCTGCATTGGTCGTTGCGATTACTGGTTGGTGTCTAATTGTCCATGGGGGGGATGATAGTATCTGTTACCTGAACCGGTGGCTCACGTTTTCTAATTAAGGGGGAAGAGGACCGAAACATGTTGCCACTGAAGACTCTACTGAGACAAAGGATGGGCTGTCAATAACGATATAGGAGGTAGGATTTGTCCTCTTGTCATATCTAGTATGGCTCGTACATGGACGTAGTTGGATCGGGGCGGCTCTCCTATGGTGTCCCTCATCTGGGATCCCTGGTGAAGAGGATCCAGTTGTCCCTTGCGAATAGCTTGATGCACTATCATCCCCTTCAACCCGTTTGAGCGAAATGTGCAAAAGGAAGGAAAATCCCTGGACCGACCCATCTCTCCACCCCGTAGAACTACTGAGATCCACCCAAGGACGCCTTCGGCAGCCAGGGGTCACGACCGACATAGACCCTGTTCAAGTAAGTAACGCATTAGCTTCTCTCTCACGGTTGGGCAGTCAGGTTCGAGAAGGGCATCACTCGTTTCTTAAAAACCAGCAGCATCTTCAGACCAAGAGTCGGTCGGAAAAGGGTGAGAGCCTCTCCGTTCCTGGTTCTCCTGTGCTGGATTCTCCGAACCCAAGAATCCTTAGCATGGGAGTCCGACTCACACACCTTTTGAGATTTTGAGAAAGTTTTGCTCTTTGGAGAGCACAGTTACGATGAAAAGTTTGTAAGCTTTGTCGGGGGGAGTTATTGTCTATCGTGTGGCCTCTAGGTAGGAATAGTCGGGGAGGCCTGAGAATGCGGTGTTTACCCTTTGGGATGTCAGCGTTCTAGTCCTCTTATCCTCCATCCGGGAACTTAGCTGATACTAGGATAGCAACCATTCGGCAGTTCGATTTATGCTTTATCATTCATGGACGTGAGAAATCCTTCTATTTAGCAGCACCTTAGGATGGCATTAGCCTTAACGTTAAGTGCGAGTCAAAGGGACAGGCGTACGTGTATACCTAGGCACCCAGAGACGATGAGGCGTAGCAAGCGACGAATGCTTCGGGATTGAAAATAAGGCAATATCCGGAGATTCCCGAATCGGTTCAACCGTTCGAACTGCTGCTGAATCCATGGCAGGCAAGAGACCTGGCGAACTGAAACATCTTAGTTCCAGAGTACAAAAGCAACAGCGATTCCCGTAGTAGCGTCGAGCGAAATTGGGGAGCATCCTGAACCGTGCAAACTGGTTGTGGGATAGCAATCCATGCGTCGGGCTGCTAGGCGAAGCGGTGGAATGAATGCGCACCCTAGATGGGCGAAAGGTCCGTCAGCCGAGCAATCACTAGCTCGCTCGCTCTGCCCCCCTAGTAAAGCATGGGCCACGTTGAATCCGTGTGAATCAGCAAGTAGACCCCCTTGCAAGGGCTCAATACTCCTGGGTGACCGATAGCGAAGTAGTACGCCGTGAGGGAAAGGTGAAAAGAACCCCCATCGGGGATTGAATAGAACAGGACCCCGTGAGCTCCCAAGCAGTGGGAGGAGAATGTGGATTCTGACCCGTTCCGGTTGAGAATAGCGGCGCCTCATAGGCATTGGCTTGGTAAGGGAACCCACGGCGCCTAGCGAAAGCGAGTCTTCCTAGTGCGGGATTGTCACTGCTTACTGGACCCGAACCTGGTATCTATTCCATGACCAGGCTGAAGCTGGGTGAAATAAGTGAGGTCCGAACCGACTGCATGTTGAAGAATCAGCGGATGGTGTGGTTTAGGGGTGAAATGCCCTCAACCCAGAGCTAGCTGTTCTCCCCGAAATGCGTTGAGGCGCAGCAGTTGACTGGACATCTAGGGGTAAGCACTGTTTCGGTGCGGGCCGCGAGAGCGTACAAATCGAGGCAAACTCTGAATTAGTATGACCCAAAAATAAGAGGGATCAGGTCGCCCGTGATACGATGGGGGATAAGCTTCATCGTCGAGAGGGAAACAGCCCGGATCACCAGCTAAGGCCCCTAAATGACCGCTCGTGATAAGAGGTAGGGGTGCGAGACAGCCAGGAGGTTTGCCTAGAAGCAGCCACCCTTTAAAGAGTGCGATATCTAACTGATCGAGCGCTCCTTGCGCCGACGATGAACGGGCTAAGCGATCTCCGAAGCTGTGGGTGTAAACATGCATCGGTAGGGGAGCGTTCCGCCTTAGAGCGAGCACCCGCGCAAGCAGGTGTGACGAAGCGGAAGTGAAATGTCGGCTTGAGTACGCAAACATTGGTGAGAATCCAATGCCCCGCAACCTAAGGGTTCCTTCGCAAGGTTCGGTCCACCGAGGGGGGCGGGGGGGGGGGGGGGGGGGGTGAGTCAGGGCCTAAGATCAGCCGAAATGTGCTTAGTCGATGGACAACCAGTGAATAGTCCTGTACTACCCCTTGTGGTCCGAGGGACGGAGAGCTAGGTTAGCCTAATGAGGTTATCGGTTCAGGACGCCAGGGACCTGCTTTTTCTGGTAAGAGGGGTAGAGGAAATGCTCGAGCCTATGTCCGGGTACCAGGCGCTACGGCGCGGATTAACCCCTGCCATCTCCCAGAAAAGCTCGACGACCGTCAACAAAAGGGTACCGGTACCAACCGACACAGTTGGGTAGGTAGAGAATACCTGGTGCGCGAGACACTCTCTCTAAGGACTCGGCAAAATAGCCCCTACTTCGGGAGAGAGGGGTGGCCTCCTCACAAGGGTGGTCGCAGTGACCAGCCGGCGCTGTTTCCAAAACACAGGTCTCCGCAAAGGCCGTAGCCATGTATTGGGCTGACGCCCTGCCCAGTGCGGAAGGTCCGAGGAAGTTGTGACCTCATGACAGGGAGCCGGCGACCGAAGCCCCGGTGAACGTCGGGCCGTAACTTAACGGTCCCTAAGGTAGCGAAATTCCTTGTCGGGTAGTGCCGACCCGCACGAAAGGCGTAACGATCTGGCACTTGTCTCGTAGAGATGCTCGGTGAAATAGACTGTCTGTGAAGATGCGACTACCCGCAGTCCCGTCCCCCTGGACAGAAGACCCATGTAAGCTTTACTTTTCCCTGGGATTGGCTTTGGGCCTTTCCTGCGCAGCTTAGGTGTAAGGCGAAGAAGGCCTCCTTCCGGGGGGCCTCGCATCAGTGAGATACCCTCTGAAGAGCTAGAATTCTACCTTGTGTCAGGACTACGGGCCAGGACAGTCTCAGGTAGACATTCTATGGGGCGTAGGCCTCCCAAAGGTTAACGGAGCGTGCAAGGTTTCCTCGGGCCGGACGGAGATTGGCCCTCGAGTGCAAAGCAGAAGGAGCTTGATGCAATACCACCCGCCGAGCAGGGACGCAGGCCGGCCTATGATCCGACGTGACCGATGGAAGGGCCGTCGCTCAACGATAAGTTACTCTATGGTAACAGGCTGATCTTCCCAAGATTCACATCGACGGGAAGGTTTGGCACCTCATGTCTGCTCTTCGCCCCTGGGGCTGTAGTATTTCCAAGGGTTGGGCGGTTCGCCCATTAAAAGCGGTACGTGAGCTGGGTTCAGACGTCGTGAGACAGTTCGGTCCTATCGTGCGGGCTTTAGAGCATTGAGAGGACCTTCCCTATTACGGAGGACCTGGGGGAAGGGACGCACCTCTGGTGTACCAGTTTATCGTCCCACGGTAACGCTGGGTACGCCAAGTGCGGAGCGGATACTGCTGAAAGCATCTACGTAGCAGCCACCCCAGATTAGTGCTCTTTATTCCGCTTCCCAGAGTCTTTCGGATTTGTTTCTTCACATCGCTTTCACGTTCCTCACTTTCTACTCGGCTTTCCTTCTTCCTCACGTTTCTACATCGCTTTCTTCCTCACTTTCTCCCCTTTCTTTCCTTTTCTGACTTTCGACTTTTCTGACTTTTCTGAGGTTTCCTTTCAGTTCTTAGTGACATTAGCGACGGCATTCTGCCTAAATAGTAGACACAGGTTGATAGATAAGAGAATACTAAAAATTCGACGCCATAGAATTGCTCAATTCTGACACAGGTACATGTAGATTTAGCAAGGTACTAGTGATTAATGCGAATAGATGATGTTTGCCGTATCCAGAATAATACCAATCCACCCATTTCTCTGAAGAAAATGTACCAAGTTAACCAACCAATAAAACGACTTGTTACCAATAACATCTGTGTGTTGCATCGAAACAATAAATGTTGACTAATCTGGCTAACGTTGAACTTGGTAAACAATGAAATGGTTGCATAATTGACAAATGAGATTCTTGAAATAACACATTGAATGCTGAGATTACGCATTTAATTTTCTGGTATTAACCCATAATCAAAGAAAGTTTTTGTGATGGTTCCAGAAGAAATGAAACAAACGATATGGTGAACTATGACATTATTGTATGAGGTCTACCCCAGTGCAGATGCGGGCGATAATAGATTCGTATATACCATCATGAGCTGTCCCGTAAGAAACCATTGTGCTGATACCTCCTTCTCGGTTCCTTCTTCCATAACCCAGCTCGAAAAGGAAGATATAAGAGGGCCCTATGGAGAATGTTGGTCATAATCCTAATAGAGTCCACAAACGACCGAATTTATACTT
>PYDT01001953.1:0-23988 GCA_004837865.1 Musa balbisiana
ATTTTTTAACAGAATTGTGGAATATCAAAAACCTCATTACGCGAATCCCATTTTTTTGGAGCGAGTCGAAGGAGTGGGCATTATTGGTGGAGAGGAAGCAAGAAATTGGGGTTTATCAGGACCGATGTACGAGCTTCTGGAACACAATGGATCTTCGTAAAATTGTAATTATGAGTGTTTTACAATGAATCGATTGGAAGTCCAATGGCAAAAAGAAAGGAGATTCGTTTTAGCTCGTTATTTAGTACGAATCGGTGAAATGAGGGAAGCTAATAAAACTAATTTCAAAAGGCTCTTCTAGATGAATCCTGGAGGAACCCTATGAGCATTAGAAGTCCGCCGCTTTGATAGAGAAAAAACAAATGCGAATGGAATGATTTGAATATATGTGAGTTATTAGAAAAAACATTCACCCAATTGAATTGTCGAACAGAATTTACGTGAGGTAGAAGCCCAAAAGGGGATTAGGAATTTATTTGATCGGAGATATAGTGTGTTCCCTGAGATGGAATAATTCGTCCACCCGGCTTCATAAATTTGCAAATCTTACTCAGCTAGTTAAAAGAATGAAATTGGACTGATATCATGACGATGACTAATAGGTAGTTTTTAGATATATATGGGAGAGGTTGATCGTTGAAATGATAATTGATACGACAGAAGTACAAACTATCATGCTTTTTCGATATCGGAAGCCTTAAAAGAAGTATATGGAATCCTATGGATCTTTGTACCATTTTGACCCACGTTTATATTGGGGAATTACAATAGTGGTATAGTTAATTGTGTGGTAGAAAGAGAAATCTCTGCAGCCGGATACAAACAACGTATTGGTTGGGCCTGAATATGACGGCCCCTTGGGATTCTTCAAGCTCTAGCAGATGGAACTAAACTACTTTTTAAAGAAGACCTTCTACCATCTAGAGGAGATGTTCGTTATGTTTGTATTGGACGTCTATAAGTGGTCATACAATTCTAATAAGTTATTTAGTAATTCCTTTGGGTATAGCCTCATTTTAGCCGAATTCAGTATAGGTGTTTTTTTATGGGTCGCCCTTTCAAGTATGCTCTATGGGCTTCTTATGTCCGGATACGGATCGAATAATAAATATTCCTTTTCAGGTGGTCTACGCAGCTGCTGCTCATCTATTAGTTCATGCAAATACCATTAACGTCTATGGTGTTCAATATCTTCTACTTTGATTCGTTAACAGAACTTATTACTTCTTTCCTAGAAGTAAGGAAAGAAGGTGAAATGTAAGTCTGAATAGGTATTTGTATTTTTTTTATTCATCATTCGGGGCAGAGTTAACCATATAGTTATATAATGAAACAAACAAACTAGAGTTTTGCAAGTAAGAAGATAAAATCGTCATTCATATGTACAAGAATAAAGTTGAAGTAACATACATACGCAGTGTAAACTTGTTACCCCAAGATTAAGATTCTTTCATTAGTCCATCATATCTTGCAAGCGGGGTAAAAGATCAACTGTAGAGTTGTCATTAATGTCTTAGGTTTTATTACCATGCCGTATATCAATCAAAAATCATGGACGGTTTAAGGCACACCAAAGTGCCCAAAGAATTTATAATAAGAGATAATGTAAGGTATAAAAAAAGAGGATATTTTCTACATAACAAAAAAAAAAAATTATAAAAAACATAAAAAAATGATAACGAATCAAAATAGGACTTTAAGTTGGTATAACTGATCAAGCGTACTTCCCTACGATTCTCGAATCTAGGTATGCTCCTATTCACGGCTTAAATAGACTATACAGAACGAGAATTAATCCCTTTATTTCTATTTTTTTTTTATTTTTTCACAGTACCCTCTTCTGCGATAGAAGAACAGAAACCAAAGAAAATGGAATGTAATAATCGAGATGTAATAATCGATGAATAAAAAAATATTTTATTTATTTATTCTTTTTTCCCATCCATATGGGTGGGAATTTTTTTATCACCTTAATGGACCAATGCTAGATTCTTTTAAATTTCTTTAGATTTATTGATTAACGGAGTATTTTCTTCGAAGGCTGATTATTCGCGAACAAAGAACCCTACATTTTTGAATTATCAAGGGATGATATTACTTCTCGTAGCACTCTTTTATACTAGCAAACGGAATCCATTGGGTTAATTGTTGGACTCTCTGCTTAATAATCTTTATTCTAGTTTACCCCAAAAGAAAGTGGTGATAATATCGAACCTGGGGGGTCCTTACATTTATTGTGGCCATAGAGGAGCCGTAGACGCTGATGTCTCATGGTACGGTTTTTGGATAGCGATGGAAACATTTATGTTATTATCGACTATAATGTCTAACGTTCAAGTTACAGTTGAGATAGTTGAAGCACAGTCCCAATATGGCTTTTGGGGTGATCTAGTCGCAAGCCCATATGAGTTATAGTGTTTTCATAAGTTCTTATTTTCTTCTCTAGCGAAATGGTGAGATTGCCCTTTGATTTACCAAAGCGGAGGAGGATAGTATCAGGTTACAAACCGAATATTCAGGTATCAGATTTGTTTTTATTTTATCTTGCTTCTTACCTAATCTATCAGGGCTTCTTCGTTATTCGTAACGGTTCTCTTACTTGGTTGGTGGAAATGTACTATTCCGACATATCCATTCCTGAGCTTTTGCGGATAAAAAAAATAGCTGGAGTCTTTGGCATGAACACTTGGTATCTTTATTACATTAGTTAAAGCTTATTTGTTCTTTCATGTTTTCTATCACACAAGATGGACTTACCTAGGATGAGAATGGACCAGCTATTTAAATCTTGGATGGAAATTTCCTTTTACATAGTTCTTTGGGTAATCTATTATTGACAACCATCTGCCCACTTTGTTGTCAACTATAAATAAGCAGAATAGATAACGCTGTTTAGATTTCATAACCTCTTTCAAAAGAGAAAGAAACATCATTTATTTATGGATATCTACAATAGGTTTCCCATGGTAACATGGGTTCATGAATATGGCAACAACAATACGAAGCTGCACGGTATATTGGGTCAAAGTTCATATTCCCTTATCCCACACAACCGTTTACCTTACCTATTCAATATCCTTATAGAAATCAATTCATCAGAGCTTTTCGTGGTCGAATTCCCTTTGAATTTGATACACTGTATTGCGTGCGAAGTATGTTTTCTTGTATAGCCCCAATAGATCTACCTGTGTTGATGTATATTGGAAAGAGATATTAAAAGAAAACAAGTGGCTTAATTATAGTTTGCTTTCGGGTCTGTATAATTTTGTGGTACTGTTCGAGTATTGTCCAACAGACTGTTTATCCATGACTGACGAATATGAGCTTTCTACTTATGATCGTCACTAATTGATTATAATCAAATTGCTTTGATTCGTTACCATTCGTATTGTAGATGACACAATTCAAACGTTATGATTCGACTCAAATCAGATCGATAAGATAAACCCTTTGATTCAAAACGATTAGAAAAAAAAAAAAAGATTACTAAATTTTGTTTTGATATAACAGATCAAAACTTTCTTATTTGTTGTCATAACTCCAACAAAAAGTAATTATTAAATAATATTGGTCATAACTACAATATAATTTTCCTATAGTTGTGCGAACCACTCTTTGATTAAACTGATAATATAATTTTCTTTCTCACGGGATTTCGAAATATACAATTTCAACTACTTTTTTTATCTTTTTTCTTTTGGATAAAAAGTAAGTAGGATTGCCAATAAATAATTAATCTATATATAAAATTAATATCTATTAATAATTATAATCTATATATAAATTATATCTATATATAATCTATATATAAAATTATTAATATCCATATCTACAATAATATAAATAATCCATATTAAATTTTCAATTAGGAACATATCAATACAATAATAGGAACCATATCATATACACTAAAAAATGGGTACCCTTTTCCCTTTCCGGACCTTTAGTAAGTCATGATTTGACGTATATTTTTTTTACATATAATACATAATGGATTACCTGGACCAATACTGATATTCGTGGTAGCATGTCTGGTCAGTTTCTATACTAGGGGGTCTGGGGTAGTATACCTTACAGCCTCCTAATTTATTCTGTCTTTTTCGTTGAGATTGGTCTTGTTTGTATTATCCTTATTCTACATTCCATCGAACTCTTTTTTTGTAGTGCCTTCACAGTTACGATTTTGTGGGAGCCGAATTCTTATCATTGCGTACTGTTCATGAATGGTTCAGAATATTCCAAGATTCGTTTTTTTGGACCATTGGAGATGGAGTCACTTCACTGGTTTGTCCAGATTCGTTTTTTCACTATGCTACTATCCAGATACGTCATGGACGGAATTATTTGGACTACAAGATCAACCCAGAGTTAGAGAACAGACCTAATAACGTACCGTTCACACAAGTTGGGATTCATTTTCGACAGATTTTTATCTTCCCTTTTACTAATTTCTATAATTCTTTTCGTTTCCTTGTAGGTGCAATGACGTGGCTCCCCATAATAAATACTTAGAATTTGAAAAGATATTAACAGTTTTTAGAATATAGAGGGATTCTAAATAAATAAAATCGAAATGCTTTGAATTGGTTTCATATTGAAATGAATCGAGATTGATAGGATAGGTCATTGATGGTTCAGCATGTACTTTTTTGAGTGTTTATTTTTTTTCCTATCGGTCTCTATGGATTGATCACAAGTCGAACATGGTTAGAGCCCTTATGTGTCTGAGCTTACTAAATTCGGTTAATATTAATCTTGTAACTTTTCTGATATATTTGATAAGTCGCCAATTAAAAGGAAACATTTTCTCATCTTTATTATAGCTGTTGCAGCGCTGAAGCCGCTAATTGGTCTAGCTATTGTTTTCGTCGATTCATCCGAAAAACCGAAATCAACTCGTATCATCAATCGAATTTGATTGAATATAGTGAATATCATGATCATATCTTGACTAATCAGTATATGATCATATATCCAGACACCGCCAACATGATAAGCTAAGAAAATAACATTAAATTGGAATATTTTTCTATTCTTTTATCTATCGTTCACTTCATATTCCATTAATGAAAATAATTATATTCTTAATTTTATTGGTATTTCATTTTTTTTATTCTGTTTTTTTATTTGTTTATCTTATTTATTTTTAATGTATTTAATTTAATGTATTTCAAATTTTAAATGTATTTAATTTTAATGTATTTAATTTTAATGTTTTTAAAATGTCTTTTTTAATGTATATTGTTGATTTTTTTAATGTAGTATATAATAATACTACTGTTATTGTTATTATCTATCATATAAATATACTGTCTAAGATGATAAATATTATAATTCCTCATCTACTGTCTAATATTATACATATTCTCATACACGCCTCAAACTCCTATTAGTCCTCATAATAATGTTCATCGATTACGAAATAAATTAAATTACTAATTTCGGTTTTTATTTAGATATTCATCTTTTCAAATTGGAGATTAATTTCGTGTATTTTTTATATATGCATATTCAAATATGACTATGAAATATGGATCTGAAGTGATTGATCAATTTGTTTTGGTCGGCCATTTGAATTCCACATGTGGCTCGTATGATCATGCTTTTTGAAACTGAAATCAGACAGTCCTTGCTTTTTCTCATGACAATTTGAAATATATGATTCTTAAAATTTTAATAACCATGCTTCGTCTGGGTTATACTATAATACTAATTTTCTCCAGCTTGAAAATTTTTGATGTTCAAAACCTTGAATTTATAGATCCAATGTCAATTCCAGTACAAATTTATGCTACATGTATAAGGTGTCTCAATGTGTACGAGCCTGCCCCACAGATGTATTGGAAATGAACCTGGGACGGATGTAAGCTTAAGCAAATGCTCCGCACACAAGAACCGAGGACTGTTAGTGGGTGTAAGAGAATTGAATCCGCTGTCCAAAAGCGGATTTTTTGATTGTCCGTTTTTAATTTACATAGAAACAACTCGCAGCAGGGTCTAGTTATGATACTTTACAAAAAAATCCACTTGATCAATTGATTCCTCTTTACCGAAAAAAAAAAAACAGTCCCCGTTACTCGAGAAATATATTAGTCTATTCCGAGCACGGTTTTTCTGGTCAAACACGTCTTCTTGTCTTATACGATTTATTTTTTCCTTGGTTAACGAATCCTTGTTGTTTTGCCGAAGCCGTCGGTTCTTCCATTTTTGCTTTCTTCCTCATAAAGGATAGATGGTTAGGATGGTATGCTATATGTATAGCTCGTTGGAGCTCCTTCTACGACCTATGTTTCTGTTATAATTTCCAATTTGGACGCTCCATTAACCCAATTGGAGGAGATTTAAATGGATAGATATTTTTGATTCACTGGAACTGGGAATCGAGGCTTTTTCCATAGGACCTATTTGTACTGACAGGATTATCACTCTTTTAGCTCCCTGAGCGCCTTGGCAGTACTCGAAATGCGCATTGTTTTCTAGTTTCTATTTAGCAATGTAAGCGTCAGCTTAGTTTATTTTCTTCTCGACCTTTTACTTTTTTTTTCATGCTGTGGATTTAGAATTACTTCCTGTTTTATTTACTTTTATCCATGTGGGGAGGAAAGAAACTTCTCTACTCGGCCAACACAGTTTTTTTGTACACTGCGGGGTGCTGTCCATTTCTCTTAATAGGAGTTCTAAGGTATGGGTTTATATGCCCGTAATGACCCACATTAGATTTTTCATTAACTAATCAATCATATCCTGTGGCATTGGACATACTTTCTTTTTGTATTCCTTATTCTTATGCTGTCAAATCGCCGATTATACCCCTACATACTGTTACCAGATACCCTGGGACGCACATTACAGTACATGTATGCTTCTAGCTGGAATCTTATTACAAATGGCGCATATGGCTTTTCGGATCAACATGGCATTATTACCGCCCCGCTCATTCTATAAGTTTCTCCCTGGTTGGTAATAGGGGGAACGATTCAAATCATCTATCAGCTTTCAACCTCTCCGGTCAATACGGATTTAAAAAAAAGAATAGCTATTTTCCTCTTTATCTCACATGGGTTTTCACAATTATAGAATTGGTGGTCTATAAAACCGGAAGGGACTCAACGGTGCCATTTTACAAATACTCTCTCATGGATTATTGTGCTGCCTTTTTTTCTGGCAGGACGAGTTGTGATGAATAGTCTTGTTTATCTCGACGAACATGGGGGGATAGCGAAAAATCCCAATGCCAAACTATTTACCATGTTCAGGTAGTTTTTTTTCGATGGCTTCTCTTTGCATTGGCCAGAATGAGTGGTTTTGTTGCGGAATTATTAGTATTTTTTGGAATAATTTACTAGTCAAAATACCTTTTAATGCCCAAAATGCTAATTAGTTTTAATGGCAATTGGAAGGTATTAAACTCCTATTTATTTATTTATCGATGTTACGTCAGATGTTCTCTGGATACAAGCTATTCCAATGTTCCAAACTCTAATTTTGGGCGGATTCTGACCCCGCGAACCTATTTGTTTCAACTGTATCTTTCTACCCCGAATAGTTATTGGTATTTCTCCCGGCTTTCGTTCTCATCGCTATCAGTTGACATGCGGGGCGCTATCCTATCAAATTACTTTCATCGATAGTCTTTCATTACTAAGACTGAAATCGAATTTTTGGTTGTCGTTGATTTTGAGATTTTTACAAATCGTTCGCTGTACAATGCAAAAGACAAAGTGAAATTAGACTTGTAATGAATCAGTTTTAGGTTTTTTGAGAACCGTTTTTTGAAATAAGGAATGATTCAAACGGTTCTCAAAACTCGGCACAAACATAATCTTTATATAGTAGGTATAGGATGGAGTGTTGGTCTTATGCATTCTGATGTATGGTTTTATCCCTTCTTTATCTGTGTGTGTTTATTTTCACGTAGAGGTTAATTTGAATGAACCATAACTATGTAGACCTATTCCTAATAGATTGATTCCAAAATAACATATCCACATTATAGAAAATCCTATAGAACCACAGTGCCGATAGTCGACTTTTCAACTTTGATTTTGTTCTACTTCTAATCTAGGAATTCTAGTGTTCTAGTATGTAAATAAATCCAGAATGCGTCTCAAGTAATAACAGCCCAAGTTTCTTTGGTCCCAATCCAATAGATCCCCATTCCTCATTAGCCCATACTGCTCCACCAAAGATGCCATGGTGAAAAAGGAAATCCAAACTAATGACACGATAACTCAATAACCAACGTTGATCAATTGATCTTTTAAAATAATTTCGAAATGCGAAGAAAATAAGGTTTTTTAAAAACACTCTTTTTTCATCAAATATGAATCTCACCAAAGAAAAAATGGCTTTAATTAAGAATTAGTACCTTTACAAAAATATCGATGTTTTTTTCGGAAATGTAATGACTAGAAGGAGCGGACTGATAAAATGACGCATAAAAGATCTGCATAGCTTAATAACCTCATACTTACAAACGTGTCAACTCATTAACCACTGAGATTTAAGCCAGTTACTGAATATTGCGGATTGATGCATTTCAGTTAAAAAACCCGACGTGGCCAAGCCTTGTGTAAAAAATGGTACTTGGTGCGGTTATTGTGCTTACATCATTTATGGTGCCCCAGTCTTGGACATCCATAGAATAATGAGAAACTACAACCGAAAGGAAAATAATGACTCGTATAAATTACTTAATGGAAAATGTCCTGAGAAACCCACGAGAAACTATAATCCTGTTGTATAGAGAAAAAAGTGGCTATATCCCTTTTTCTCCATGAATCACGCATCCTAACGATTTCGCGGACTAATAAGATCATTAAATGATCGATCAAATTTAAATTAATCGAAAAAGAGATATGATTATATTGTTCTAAATTTGTTAATACCAAAAAGGGGGTCCCATTAAGAGATGAATCGAAATTGAGAATACATTATAGGAATTCGTTGTGTGTCTCTTTTATAGATTATTTTCTAGGATTTAGTAGAATGCCGCCACTCGGACTCAGAACCGAATGCTCAGCACTGCTTTCCGAAAGCAGCGTGTCCACCATTTCACCATGGCGGCTTACACTTTGAATAATAATATCAATTCACGTTGCATCGACGAGAATCAAGATCAATATAGTTTTAGTAACCATAGACTTCGATAATAAGATTCATTTAAATTCCTATTTTAATTTCTCTAATTCCAATCCTATTTGAATCTATATTCAAAAAAAAAATCTTTAGTTGGGATCTTGTAAAGTTTAGTTTAATAATAAACTTTCGCGTACTAGAAACTAAGTTCTTCTCTTTCCAAAACATTAGAACTCAATCGTTTTTTGGTTGTCGGTCGAGGTTGAGGTATAGAACTAAGCATGTTCCTTTTCTATTTTTGCCTTCGTTTTTTTATTTATCCGATTTTATTTCATAATTCAAACAAAATGAAAAGATTTTTTTTTCAATGAAAGAAAATTAAATCACCAGATTAAATTTCATATGTATCACATTTCATCACTAAATCAAAGAATTTGAAATTTTCTAACGATTTTGCGCACTTGTACTTCCTTAGTACCCTTAGATATTAAACTCTCAGTTATATATCTATGGTGAATTACCAAACACAATTGTTTTTGTTGAGGCAGAAAGAAACAAAAGAATTTCTTTTCTATCGTAACATAACTCCTACTTTTCACATAGACAAATATTTTTTCTAGAGTGAAAAAGAGATAAAAAAAATATTCATAATTCGATATACATACATTTATTCTAATACCACATCTACATACTACAACAGCTGTTCTAACTCCCTTTGATATTGAAGAGTTCATACATTATTAATGTAATCTGTTCATCTTAAAAAATTCGAAGTTCTTCGATTATGTCAATTCCGATTATTCCAAGACTTTATATATTTGTTTTGTTGCACAAACAAAACTTTTGACCGTCCGGTGGAAACTTTTAAGCTAGGAAAAGCCTTTAGCTGCAGCTAAAAATCCCTTTTTTTTTTCCAAATATTTTTAACGAATACTTTTTTTGACATGAAGTTTACGCTTTTTTGGGCTGCCTTCAAAAAAGAGTTCCAGTTTTTAATATCGTTGTTTTTAAAGACATGTATTGTTTTGTTCAAAATTGGTTGTTCTTTTAGTCATTAGCTATCTTATTCCCTGGTAGAATAGTTTTTTTTAAAAAGCATTTTCAAAATTATTTAAAACCCTAGTAAAAACATATAATTTTATTAAAACATATTATTAAAACTATATATTCCAAACCAACACAAACAGATATATCTTATTAATTACTGCATATGTATGCATCACATATCGGACATATACACAAACCTAGGGATAAAAATACAAGTAGAAGAAAGCCGGCAATTTTTTTTGAAAAAAGGTTTTTTCTATTAAGTGATTTAAGCGCAGAGTGCTAGGTTTGTCATCAAATTACATTCAAAACATATTAATCTGTTAAACAAGCTATTTCATTACCAATAAGCTACCCTCAGTTCATCTTTTTATTTCAGTTCTTCGAGACGAAGTACGGAGATCTTCCGATGAACCTAAGTTTTCCTTATTGTATTGGAATCCAATCAAAACATAAGTTTTCCTTATTGTTTGGAATTCCATCAAAACATAAGTTTGTCCTTATTGTTTGTAATTCCAATCAATCAGTTTTCAGAGGGTAACAAGGGACGTTTAGGAATACTATAAAAAATGACAATAGGATAACTAGTCCTTTTTATTTAAATAAATATGATCCTAGTATTATATTAATCAATTACCCTTTTGGCATAATAACTCTTTTTTATTATTATACTATTTTTCTATTATACTATATAATATGCTCTAATTACCAGATCGAATATTATACTAAGACAGACTAGAATAGTAGAATGATTAAAGATTTCATTTTGTTTTCTATGGAACATACATCTCAATTGCATGGATAATACCTTTTCTTTCTTCCCACTTCCAGTTACTGTGTCAATATGATTGGACTTCTACTGATTCCGACAGCAACAAAAAATTTCGTCGGTATATGGCTTTTACTAGTGTTTTGTAAAAAACTGTTAAGTTAGTTATGGGGTTGCAGCCATTATCTATTCAACAAATACATGGAGTTTCCATCTATCAATATCTATGGTCTTGGACCCTCACTAATGAATTTTTCCTTAGAGTTTCGGATATTTGATCGATCCCACTTAGTTCTATTTTTCAATACTATTTACCACTGTTGATCTTGGTTCTTATTTTAGTGACAATTATATGGCCTCACATCAAGGATATCCTGAGATTTTTTTGCTGTATATGAGTTTTTTCAATGCTTCCTTTGGGATAGTTACCATTTTCCAATTTGATAACAAATTTATATTTTTTTTGGGAACTGGTGGGACGTTTCCTATTTAATTAATAGATTTGGTTCAACGACCGACTGCAGCAAGTGCTCTTCAAAAAAGGCTTTTGTTATCATCGTGGTAGGGATTTTTGGTTTATTATTAGGATTTTTTAGTTTTTATTTGTATCACAGGTGTTGAATTTTCTGATTTGTTCTAAATAACTAATAACTTTATCCATAATATGGGGTCATTCCTTTGATTTGCTACTTTTGTCTCTTTATTATATTGGTGCAGTTGCTAAATCCGCCCAATTCCCCTTCAGTATGGTTACCCGATGCAGAAGGACCCAACTTCCCATCTCGGCTCCTTATACCGCTGCTACTATGTCGCAGCAGGAATTTTTCTTTGTAGCGTCGACTTCTCTTCCTATTTTTTCATAGCTATACCCTTACGTAATGATTTCAATATCTTAATAGGTGTAATAACATACTACTAGAGGCTCTTGTGGCTCATGCTCAAAGAGATATCAAAAGAAGTTTAGCCTCTTCTACAATGTCTCAATTGGGTTATAGTATGTTAGCTCTAGGTATAGGTTCTTATCAACCGCTTTAAGTCCATTTGATTCACTCATGCCTATTCTAAAGCCGTTTAATTTTTTTGGATCCGGATCTAATATCATTCATGACCCTATTGTCGGACGATATTCGCCAGAAAAAAGTCAGAATATGGCTCTTGGGGTGTTTAAGAAAGAATGGTCCAATACAAGAACTCTTTTTTATTAAGGGGTAATTTCTATTTGCGGTATTTCCCCCTCGTCTTGCTTGTTTTTGGTCCAAAGATGAAATTCTTAATGATAGTTGGTTGTATTCAGCCCAGTGTTTTTCCGCAATAATAGCTTGTTTTCACAGCAGGATTGGCCCTGCATGTTATATGTTTCGGGTGTATTTATTACCTTTGATGGACATTTTGCGCGTTCTTATTTTTCAGATTACCTTAGCCCAAAAATAGTTCGTCCTATTCAATTCTCTATTGGGGAAGGAGGTACCCAAGCAGTCAATAGAAATTTAACCTTTAGCACAATGAATAATAAGTCTTCTTTTGTTCAAAGATAGTTAATTTGATAATAATCTGAAAAAAATGCATAACTATACTTTAATACTTCTTTCTAAAAAAAGTACACTTACATTACCCTACGCGAAGTGTACATACTATGGCGTTTCCTCTGCTTATATTGGTATTATTTACTTTGTTTGTTGGACAATAGGAATTCATTTGTGAGTTCAAGGGTATATAGTTGGATATATGTCCAAATGGTTAACTCCCTCACAAACCTTTTCCCATCCAAATCGAGTAATTCCTGTGGACTGGTAAATTTTTTACGAAATGCATTTTTTCAGAAATATAGCGATTTTCCCGGACTCTTCATAGCATAATATCTGATATGGTCGGCTTATTCATTTTTCACGGAATTTTTGAACTTTAGCATTCATTTGTAAAAGGTGGTCTAAAAGAACTTATCCTTGACCAATCAAAATGGATAATACATTGGTCCATATAATCGTGGTTACATAGACACTTTTTTTATACTAGGTTTTACCATGGGTTAAGGGTATTAACCGAACTAACTCAGTTTTTGATAGATATATAATTGATGGAATTTACAAATTGGGTTGGCATTGCAAGTTTTTTTATAGGGTGAAGGATTCAAATCTAGGGTGAGGTTGGACGAATTCTCTTCTTATCTATTCTTTTATTTATTTTAAATGCATCCGATCGTTCTCATTTTTATTATTTTTTTTACAATTTTTTTTTTTTTTATTTAGAAATTCTCTCTTTTTTTTATAACTTACATTATCTCTATTACTAAGCCTTTGTGCACTTTGGTGTTCCTAACCGTCCACTGATTTTTGATTGACTACCGGCTGGTAATAATACAGACAGTAATGAAAACTCCATACAGTTATCTTTTTACAACCCCGCTTCAAGAATATTACTAATGAAAGATCTTAATCCTTGGGGAAACAGTTTACAACAACTGCTTAGTTTACTTTCACCTTTTCTAGTTCTTGTACATATGAAAATGAGATTTATCTTCTTACACTACTGCAAACTTCTACTAGTTGTTTTGTGTCACTCATATAACTCTGGTTTTTACTCATTGACCCGAATGATGATAAAAAATAAAATACCTCTTCACTACAATTTACATGCAACTTTCTTTCCCTTTACTTTCTAGGAAAGAATATAAAAGTTCATGTTCCAACGAATCACACTAGAATATTGATCAACACCATAATTCATGGTATTTTCATAACTACTAGATTGAGCATCCAGCTCGAGAACCACTGCAAGGAATATTTATTATTCGATCCGGATCCTGCATAAGAACCCAATAGGAGCAATACTTGAAATGGCGACCCATAAAAACACCTATACTGATATCGTCTAAAATGAGGGCGATACCCAAAAGGAATTACTAAATACGTTATAGAAATGAGATGACCACTATAGACGGTCCAATACTAAACAAACGAACATGCTCCTCTAGAATGGGAGAATGTCTTCTTTAAAAGTAGTTTAGTCCATCTTCTAGAGCTTGAAGATTCCCCAGGGGCCGCATATTCAGGCCCATACGTGTTGTATCGCTGCAGATATTTTCTCTTTCTAAACCACACAATTACTCGTACCGCCTATTGTAAGTCCCATTAAGTCAAAATGGGTACAAAGACCATATGATCATATCTTCTTTTAAGGATTCCGATATAGAAACAGAATTATAGTTTGTACTTCTGTCGTATCATATCATTTCACGATCACCTCTCCATAATGATATCTATACTACCTAGTATCGTCATGATATCACCATTTCATTCTTTTATTTAACTAGCTGAGGAGAATTGCAAATTTATGGACCGGGTGGACGAAATTTTTCCCATCTCCAAGGGAAACACTATTATCTCCTATCAAATAAATTCCTAATCCCGCTTTTTGGGGCTTCTTTTACTTCTCACGTAAAGTTCTTGTTTCGACAATCAAAATTGGGTGAAGTTTTTTACTAAAAATCATATTCAAATCATTCTTCGGAATTGTTCTTTGCTCATCAAAGCGTCGGACTCTAAATTCTCAAGGGTCCTCCAGAATTCCTTCTAAGAGCCTGTTGAAATTATTTTTATAGATTCCCCTCATTTCAAACACCGATTCGTACTAATAACGAGCTACGAATCTCCTTCTTTTTGCCATTGGACTTCCCCATGCGAATTCATTGTAAACACTCATAATTTCATTTTACGAAGATCCCATGTGTTCCAGAAGCTCGTAACATCGGTCCCTGAAAACCCCAATTATTGCGTCTCTAACACCAATATGCCCACGTCCTTCGACCTCGCTCTGTCCAAAAACAAATGGGATTTCGCGTAATGAGTTTTTTGATTATTCAAAACAATTCCTGTTAAAAATAATCGCAAAAAAAACCAAACCTTTTCTCTATCCAGCCATAAGTAAATCGTCAGCTACTCCTCCGATGCGGAAATACATTATGCATCACTTCGCATACCTGTGGCTGCCTGGCTTCGAATACATCAATACTCAATTCTCTCTCTCTGAAAATATAGAAAAGGGAGTCCCTGCGCGCCGATATCCGCCATCAAAAGCCCAAGCCATAACCAATGAGAAGCTATAGCGCTCAATCTCCTCATAAATTACTCTGATATAGCTACCCTTTTATGTACTTGAACATTTTCCGTTGTTTCTGGTGCCTTTACCGTACATTATTGCCTCTGTGACCTAGTAGCTAATATCCGCAACGTGTTACATACGCAGATATGTATAATTGTTCGGTTTCCGCTATTTTTTTGTCCATCCTCTGTGTAAATATCCCAATCTGGGTTGCACAGTCAATAACATCTTCACCATCGAGAGTAACGATCAGTCGAAAGGAACACACCATGCATTGGAGGGTGGTGAGGACCCCTATAACTATCATGATCTGTTTTGTACCGGTACAGTCCATCTTTTCTCCTTAATTCATTATTTCATGAATCCTCAAAAACAATTAGGATGTTCATCAACTAAAAAATCTAATACTACTATACAATTCAAACGATGTATAACGATTTTTTGGCTCCCGAATATCCACTGGTCAATTAATTTCTTATAACGCGCTCTATTTTTCTTTGCCAAATAAGCCGCAGTACTTTGACGTTTTCTCAGAATTTTTTTTGTAGACCTCTTTGGAGAAAAATCTCTTTTGTGCAATTCCAATGAGTAAGTCTTCGTATCTTATTGTGAAACTTAATACTGAAATTCAACAAACCCCTGTTTTGCTTCTTTTTCTTCTTGTGGAAGAAGTGAATGAATGAATTTTGAACCATAAAACTTTTTTTAAAGCTTTTTCTTTTCTTCTTTTGTCATGCCATGGATTTTAACCGTCAGGAAAATAAATAATATTATTATATATTCAATGTTTTTGAATCAGTACACGGCAAAATTTTAGATTTATGATCCGTTTCTACTAAACAAATTTTCCATTTGAATGTTAGTAGAAAGGAAAGGATACTTATTTAGAAAAGGATAATATATTTCTGCTTTGACGAAAGAGAAAATGATTTCTTTGCACGCTCAAGATTCTGGAGAATTTCTTTCTAGATTCACTTGAATTGTACACAAGTAAATACGGTATCATGTACCAGAACGTACACACCATATGCTACAGCTTTCGGTTTTATTTACTGAAAACGCATGTGATATATCGAATATACTATAAATCAGTCTGAAATCGTGGATAATACTATCCTTGACATACTGAAACGACTACCATTATTGGTATCAAACCAATGCGATTCTACAAGCTTAAAATCTTCTATCGGTAATGGGTCCCAACGAAACAATTTGCATTTAATTAATTTATTTAAATCCGTATTAAGAACGTTTGTCCTCATTCAAAAATTGTTCAGAGTTTCTAGTGTTTCGTTGCAAATAACTGGATTTCTATTCACAATATCCCGATATGAGAGTTGAAACAAATTAAATTCTCAATTCTCTACGAGCGCTAGGAATAGAATATTTTCAGGAACAAAGAAATTATAATGATCTGATCCCCATTCACAATATAATTGCCATGTTCGGTCCCGTGGATTTTTTAAAATTCTTCTTTCACAGATCTTTTCTGTTATGTATTTCTATTAATTTGGTGTTTTACCTCTTATCGACCAATGAAATACTTATGGTTTGATATATAATAATTTTTCCATCCCCCTTCTAAGATAGACGAATTGGTTCGATAATTAATATTCACCTTTTATTTTCTGTAAAGCTTTACTTTCTGACTCAGCATACATCCAGAGGGTATCTCTCCTCTTTGAATCGAGGATATAGTAATTTCCCTTGGATTTATCAATCTAAGTAGGAGACAATATATCCTAAACTTATTAAATTTTTTGATTCAGGGGTCCTCCCCATCTTAAATTGAAAATAAAAAATTTTTTCAGGAACAAATCTAGTTCTCCTTCCTTATTTTTCTGGATTTTTTTTTTTTTTTAACCCTTTTTTAATGTTTGATCTCGTGCAATCCTCTTGCATGATATTCCTTTTGGTTTGGTTTTGGTGGATCTGATACAATATTTGATTGACCCTCTTTTTTTCTTGGTTGGAATTTGAAATTCTATTTTACCGGATCTGTGATGTTTTGATTTTGACTAATATTTTTTTCATTTTGCTTTTGACTAATATTTTTTTTCAGTTGATTTTGACTAAAATTTTTTTGATTTTTGACTATATTTTTTTGATTTGATTTTGACTATCTTTTTTTGATTTTGACTAATATTTTTTTTTGATTTTGTCATTTTTGAGGACTACTATTGTTTGATTTTGACAAATATTTTTTGTTGATTTTGATTTTGACTAATCCTTTTTTTGATTTTGACTAATATTTTTTTGATTTTATTTTGCTAATATTTTTTTGATTTTGAATTTTGACTAATCTTTTTTTGATTTTATTTTGACTAATATTTTTTTCATTTTGATTTGACTAATAATCATGTATTTCCATTTATGTGTTTTGACTATATCATTTTCATAAGTAAATATTAGAAAGAAGTAATGTTTTGATGGTATATCCACGGTTTAAAATCTTATAATGCATAAAGGTCACACAAATTCTTGGAGAACCGGCGGTAGTTTTCTAGATATTGAGATGGTAAATAATTTCGATTCATTCCTCCATCAAAAAAGTTTTTTTTGATGGCGTCTTATCGTAGTAATTTTTATAAATTTTTCGGTAACCGAGATACAATCGGTCCAGTCCTCAATATCACTACACTATTGTGTCTCAATATCACTAGTTGTTCTCAAAATCACTATTGTTTCACTCTCACTATTTTCTAAGCAAAATCAGAATTCTATAATCCAAATATTTCTATCCGATTTTTTTTGGGTATATAAAATATCCTTTTTAGGGAACAGCAATAGTCCATATTTTACAATACATAAAACCTTCGGGTTTCAGTGAATGTAGGGTCCTTACTATCCCCATAATTTTATATATTCATGTGATAAAAGATCCATATCTGTATGTTTTTTTAATTTTTTCTTTCGACTACGTCGATCATCCACTAGAAAAATCTTTCCATTCATGTAAGTGAGTAATCGGTCTTTTTCTTCTTTTTTATATGAATAACAATTTCATTGTCTTATATTTGAATAGTACAACGTTGATTGACTCTATTTCGCCATTTTTTCGGTATAATCGAGGACCATTTGCTCCGATAAAAAATTATATATTGATATGACCCTTTAACCCGTTTTTTTGTTTCCATTATGTCATTCCAACTTATAATTTTCTTATGCCTTGATTTGGAATCAAATATTCCCTCGTGTCCTACAATAAACTTTATCTTGTCTTTAATAAAGGTAGTCCCGTGATCGTGATATTGAAGTACAGATCTCCAGGTGTGGTTTTTAAATAATTGGGTTTGTGACAATTTGTAAAATACATAGCTTGTGACAAGGACGATAGCGTGATAAGTGTTTACATCATTTCTCATATTTAGATTAGAAAAGGACGTTTTTATAGTCAAATAAATTCATTGTATCTGATTCTGTTCAACTCAATTCCTTTTGATTTTCTTTCAATCGTTTAAATGGATCTTGATAATTGTTTTTTTTAAATGTTGTGGCATTACCTAGAAATGGGAACCTACAGTGAGATAGCTATGTATTATTTTTTCAACATGAAAAGATGTTCATAAAATAATTATTTGCGTATTTATCGGGTATTTTTTCTTTGAACGTATCCTGCCATATGTTTTGTAATTCCGTCTTTATCATTATAGCTGGACTTTTTCTTCCTTTTCTTGTCTTTTGTGATTCCTTCTATTGTTTTCCTTAATTGTGATTGTCTTAATATCAGCACGATCTTTCTTTTTTTTTTCTATGGTCATAATTGTCCATTTCAGAGATCGAATTTGATGGTCGATTCGTGAATAAGCTGATTATGTTTTTTTGAATCTTTTGCATTTTTCATGTTGGTTTCATGTACTTTTCCCTTCCTCATTCAAATCAAGAATGTGGGTTCACTTTTTCCAAGTTTTCTTCATTATCTTTTTTTAGAACTAGAACTGTTTCGTTTTAGAACTAGAACTATTCGTTTTAGAACTAGAACTAATTCGTTTAGGAAAAAAAAAAAAAAACTCGTTTTAGAACTCGTTTTAGAACTAAACTATTTTGATGACCACTTGTTTTTTCTTTTGAAAACTTTTAGAAGAGTTCTTTTTTATACTTTTTAATTATTTTTTTGAGTTCCCTTATATTGGGTCAAAAAAGAAAGGTTGGTTGTGCGGGGGAGAACCACAGGGATTCCGTTGTCCATTCCCCCAAACGGTTAAAAAACTAAAAATTTTCTTTTTTTTTTCCTTTTTTTTTCATGGAGTCTCCATATGAGATCGTATTTTTAGATCTTCGCCAAGGTTTTAAAACGAAAGGAAATAAAATCTTTATCTAATACCATCTGTTTACCATCTTTGGGAAATTCTTTTTTTCTGATAAGGAACACCTTATATGTCATTTAACATGTATTCTCTATTCCATTCCTTCAATCCTCTTACCACTCGGGGAATTGGAATAATAAAATAACGTCCAATTTTTTAGCTATTATCAATGAAGGCAATACAATGTGTTGTTTCTAAAAAAAGATTGGTTATCATCATAAACCTCTTATTGCTTGCGCCATATAATGCTATCCAAATTTCTGATATTGTTTAATCCGTTTTCAATTCCCTCTTTTTTTTTTTTTCCTCCCTCGTCTTTTTTTTTTTTTCCCAGTGTTTTGTCTCTTCCTCTTCCTCCTCAAAGTCGGAAGTTTCGGATCTGGGTTTCCCCCCCACGGAATTCCTAAAAATAGATTAATTTTCGATATCTATAATCTATCAAAAAAAGAAAAATAAAAAGAATCTATCAAAAAACGAAAAAAAAAAGACTTTGGTCTATTCCGATCCAAAAAAAGCGGGAATGAACATTTGTTTGAAATATTTCCCAAATACTGTTTTACGAAACGTCTTTGAGGCACGCAGATCCTTGGTATACCCGCCGATTAAAATCTGTTTTGTTGCGAATACCGTATCAATCCACCTCTTCTGCTTCTGCTTGATCAATATATCAGTAGCGTATCCGATTCGGATTGTTATCAGTATATATCACACCCCCCCGTTCGCTTTTCTTGACTACTTTCATAATCTTCCTTCTGTTCTTCCTCGTCTCCATTTCCCTTGATCCGCTCCTTCTAATTCATCGTCATTTGTATGCCGTCGAGGAACCTTTTTACACTGAATTTCTCTATTCCATGGATTTTTTTTTCAGTTTGTTGTTTGATCATTTGGATTGGTTGTAATTATGTCGCATACAAATCGCAGGATTTTTTTGCTAGTTACTCTTTCAAGTAATTCTCTTTCTTCTTTCCCATAAAAATAAAGAAGATTCATCGATTGACCGTTAAGAAAATTAACAATATAATTTAATGATGGATTTCTCATCAAGCGGATTCTTTTCCATGTTCCAAAATTCTCGAGCATTTTTAGAAAATAGGAAGAGCCCTGAATCTTTTATCCAACGGGTTTGCTATGGAATCTACATCTCTTCTTCTGTAGAAGATAATTGAAATCATTTGTAGAAGTAAGTAAATCATTTTTTTGAAGGAATTAAATCATTCATGATTGTATGGTAATAATTTTTTTTATTGGTCCCGATTACGTCCGTTTCAAAAAAGGATCATACCCTTGTGGCAAGTATCTTGCTCCATTCTCATCGTGGCACTACTCTGGTCGTTCTTTTTTTCAAGTATATCGTGAAAGCAAGGATATCCTTTCTTCTTCTTTCTTCTTCTGGTCTATTCTTCTTCTACTCTTCTAGAGTTTTTATTCGACGTCATCAATATTCATGCTCAGTTTGTCATTTTTTTTGCTGATTGGTAGAAACCCCAATAATCATATAGGCTCATGAAAATTTTTCTGTCATTACAAAGACATTTTGCGTTCTATCATTTCCGAAAAAGTGTGATAAGACTAGCGATTGTAAAAGCTATTATGTTTTTCCATCACTTGAACAGTATAAAAATATTGTGACATGTTCATTTTGTTACACTATTTTAAATCGATTATTTTTTATAGTATGCAATGGACGATTCCACCTGCTTATTAATCGCAAAGAAAAAAGTTACAATAGGTTTTTCAAAAGTCAAGCAGAAAAAAGTCTTTTCATTTTCTCTTCTTCAAGTCTTCCCACTTCCCCATTATCTTGTGGATCAAGATAATAATCTTCGTAACTTGGCTATCGTTATCGCATGTGTCGTTAAAAGTGAAAGTGGAATTCATGCTTTGTTTTTTCCTTACCATTCACTCGGATCTCTTCCGTTCATCATCTTTTTGTCCGTATCCTCCTTTTCCTTTCTTTTCTTCCGAAATAAATGGAAGGTCTTTTTCGGTTGGATCCCCTCTTGTTCCTGTTTAGGTCTCCTTCCTTTCGGAAGTTTTCTACATCGCTTTCTTTCTTCCTCGACTTCTACCGCCTTTCTTCTCCCTTCAACATCGCTTCTCCTCACTTCTCCCCTTTCTTCCCTTTCTGACTTTTCTCTGACTTTTCTGACTTTTTCTGATGTTTCTTTCTTTCAGTTCTTAGTGACATAGGCACGGCCTTCTCCTAATAGGTAGACACAGGGATAAATAAGAAATACTAAAAAATTCGAGCATATAATTTCCATTCTGACACAAGGTCCTCTCATTAGCAAGGTACCTATTGCTTTAGATCGAATATAAGGATTTTGCCGTATCCCCCGAATAATACCAATCAACCCATTTCATGAAGAAAATGTAACCAATTAACCCAACCAATACAACTAACTTTTTTACAAATACATCTTGTTGTTGCATCGAAACTATCCATGTTCAGACTTAATCTGGCTAACCATTTGAACTTGTAAAATGAAATGGTTGAGAATTAAAATGAGATATTCAGAAATACACATGTGAATGCTGAATTAACGCATTGAATTTCTGTAGTAGACGCCATATCAAAAATTTTTGTGTTGTTCCAGAAGAATAAACAAAGATTAGGGTTAGAACTAGACCAGTTTTGTATGCGGTCTACCCAATGCGATATGCAGAGGCGCATCACTAGTCGATATGGCACATCATGAGCTGTCCCGTAATAAAACCGAGTTGTTTTCGGATACCTCCTTCTCGGTTCCTTCTTCCTAACCCAGCTCGAAGAAGGAAGAGATAGAGGGCCCTATGCGACGATGTGGCAGAAATCCAATAGAATTCCGACCAAAAACGACCGAATTTTATCTTCTATGCATAAGTATAATAAATTACCATATAAAAGATTTAAAATCATCACAAACCCCCCCCTTTTTCTTTCTCTTACCAATTTCTTGCTTATTATTATATGATTTCTTAACTTTCCATATATAGAAACGATAGACTATAAATGCATCTCTATGTCAATGACACCAAGGGATATTAAATGAAGGGAATTGGGATATGATGGAATATATAAAATAGAGCCACTTTGAGGTTCGCCTATGACATTAGGCATGGACGGAGCCAACTACGAAGAAAGTTCCGGGAGTTACGCGGAAGCTTCGGACTCATATTGTTCTGTGTTTGAGAACGGGGGTTGAACTCTATGAGTCCGAATCCTCCCGTTGTTCCTCAGTAGCTCAGTGGTAGAGCGTCGGCTGTTAACTGACTGGTCGTAGGTTCGAATCCTACCTTGGGTAAAAGGGAGTTTGTTCATTCTTAATAAAGAATGAAGAATGAATTAAAGTGCTCGCGTTTGGAACCGTTAGGAGTAGGTAAACCGTTCGCTGTCTTGTGTTTTCTATTGGGGGCATTCTATCTCATCGTACACTTCTGTTCTACGATATTTGAGAATCGCCCGTCAATCCGGCGTCGTAGATCGGGATAATTCCCTTGTAAATAGCCAATTCAGAATTCTCAGATGATGTATAGCAATGCATCAAAGATGCAGTCCCCATCGATTTTCCCGTAGGCCACAAATACCGAGGGGACGGAGGCAAACATATTCTGACGGGAACGCAATTTTTGCGTAGGCTACTAATACTTGTACTTGCTCGTGCTACTTCTGCCCAAGCTGGTCGAGGAAGAGTTACGGGGAGTAAAACACAAATATGCCTGATTCCGGTCTTGTTACTATATGTACTGATCGAAATCTTTCACGATAAATAAAAAGGAAAAAGTAAGGCCATTCCATTCGACAAAGGGAAGGTTGGGGCGAGGATGGATTCGAACCCCCGACACCGTGTCTTGGATTTCTAGGATATCAATCGGCAAGTATTTTCCATGTTCTCCGATAGAAATCAAACAGATGGATAAACCACTTTGTAGTCAAGATCCCCAACCGCAGTAGTTACGTGTAGCAAATAATCCCGTGGTTGAAGGTTGAATGCCAATGATAAGCAAAATATTGTGAAACAAAGGATAAGTGAGAACCAAGATCAACAAAACTTTGCATTTCTATTAAAACATGTAGATACCTTCAACCCTGATTAGAGGCTTCTGGAATCTTTTCTGGTGAAGCAATATACTCAGCATGGGTCGTGGCTTAGGGGTTAGTGGCTCTTTCTTGTTTAGTGGGCAGTCCCTGACTTTATGATCTAACTTCCACAGGCAAATAGCTCCAGTCAACCGAAAACCTCACTGTTTCTGATTACGTCCACTTTTGTCACACGATAGAGTTTCTTTGTGATAGAGTTCCTTTCTCAATCTAGGTACCTTACCCTCTTATTACTTCTTTCTTCTTCATTTCCTCTCTTACTTTACCAACAAACTTTCGCTTGTTGTTCGTTCCTGATTTCTTGATCTCCTCCAGCTTTTTCAGTATGAAAGCGCTTCTACTACATCAGTGTAATACCTTGAGTTTTAAAGCTGTCCTATTCGCCTTCTTATTGCCAGCCTTTAGTCCCTCTTTCAAATCTTCGTGCTTTCCTATATTTATCATCGATCATATGCTGCAAAAAGAAAAAAAAAAACATCTAAGAGCTCATTGAATTTAACTCATATTTGCTATTGTCAATTTCCCTGGTGAGATTCAAGAACTCCAATTCTTTCTTGCTCTCTAAAAAACAAAAAACAAAATACAATCTAGAACGTATTATCATTGAA
>PYDT01000140.1:0-23988 GCA_004837865.1 Musa balbisiana
ACGGGTTGAGGCCTCGGCAAACGAGTATTTCCAAGAGAGCCGGACAAAGTATTCCATTGAAACCGGCCGTTTGGATTCTTTGAAACAAACTTGATGAATTTAGTAAAATCCTTTTAGGAGGCCCCCAAGACCATAGATCAACCTATCCAATTTACAGTGACGATGGGGGCTGTTCCACGGGACTAGCTGTACCTCCCGTTCTTTTGGGGTCAATATCAGCAATGCAGTCATCCAACGAGAAACCTAATTTTAATTATAGAGCTAGACACAATCAAACCGAATGAACAAAATGTGAGTGAATTCGTACCAGTCTATTACTTGGGGTTTATTACTGAATTTTTGACTTGCTGTTTTTTATTTTCCAATAGTTCTTCAATTGAAAGAAAGAAAGAGAAGAGTAGGAATCGCTTATTCCCATTCGGAAGCTCCATCCTTATAATTATCCATGACTGTTTTTGTCTCTGCATGACCATTTGAGAAAAATGTGGGAGGAAAGTAGGGGGAAATGGCCGATATACTGGAAGGATTCCTCTGGCTGGTGGTACTGTAACTGGTATTCTAGTGATCGGTTAATAGGTGTTCTTTTCGGTTCATAGTCTGGTGGGTCATATCTCAGTAACGGATAACCGGATGTAGACATGAAAGAGTAAGAAAAGAACTCAACGGGCCTTATCGCTCAATTAGAAAAAGGAGGGTAAGGTCGTGGAGTCTTTCGTATCTTATAGGACGTAGGAAGATTTGACTGTTCAATAACATACAAATTGGCCAGTCAACATAATCAAAATTCTAGTCGTAGAAATGAAATGACAAAACGGATCACTTGGCTCTGATGTTTTTCAACCACTCATCTTGTGTTTTACATTGTTTTGGAAGATTGAATCTATGATTGGATTCATATAGCGTCTGTTCTTCCTCCTCCATAAATTAACTCTTATGAAGAAACAAGAAAGAGGAATCAATGGATTTTCTGCATTAAGACAATATTATATAGATTTATAGCATGAGACATACTGCAAATTCATTTCCTATATAAAACACTGACGATCATTCTGTAAGAAACTACGAATGAACTTACTCTAAACACTCATAATATAATGTTGGTTGAATAATTTCTCTTGATAAATTTCTCTAAGTTTAAAGTTTAAAGGAATTGAAGAAGTTCTATTGTGCTCAATCAATATTCCCTAATCCTTTCTCTCTTTTGGTTTGTCCACACAGTTCCTATGAATTAACCAAAAGCGTTCTGGTGGACCCGGAAACGAACGGAATGGTAATCTTTGACGAAACCCAAGGAGAAAAATAATTATTATTCATATAAGACGACACAAAAGAAAAAGGATTTCCGCCCTTTTCGGTGTCGAATAGAAGACTCGTAAGATAGTAATCGTCCTAAAAGGATTTCTTTTTTCATTTTTCCATCCGGATCTGTTATTCTCTTTCTTTGTAGTCTATGGTCTATTACTAAAATTAGGATTACAAGTAATGAAATTCAGACATCCCCGCAAAACGAAAAAAAGTATAAACAAAGCAACCCAAAAAGGTTTTATCAGCATTTTGTGATCCAACATAATGGTATGGATTCCCAAAAGAATTCGGCGCCTGTCCAACTGATGTTAAGGAATCTCTGACACCTGAAATTAATTTGTAAAATTGAACCTTTTTAAAACTGTTTCTTTTTAAGAACCAAAAAAATTGTGCCAAATAAACCGATGACAAGAGAACAAAAGGACCCAGGCGACCCGTAATGGGTCTTGAAGGCACTATTCGGCATCTCCATGACCAAAGCCTCCCACATTGGGATTGCCTTTTTGGGTTTAAAAAATGGGGTTGGGATCAAGTGATGGATCACACTCTGAAACAAGAAGTTCTGGTCTGGAGTATACTATCAACCACGTGATGTCCATCCATGCATTACTATGGTTATTTCATATCCCCTTTTTCTTTTAGTCACTATTCGCACTATACGGCGGATGTAGCATTACTAGACTGTATTGTTACTTTTGCTACCATCCGGATAAATATGACCCCTTCCTCTGTTCACACCTACGTATATGGGATATTTTAAAGAAGTGAACGTCTTTCTTCGTAGCAGGGTCGGGGGAAATGAATGGGAAGACGAATTTCACTATATTTCTGACGGGACAGGACTATCAAACAATTTCTTTTATTGGGACGTAACTCTGAAAAGAAAGATTCCATCTTTCTTTCAACTCAGGAGAATACGATCAAGGGGGGCCTAATTCGAATCCGTGGGTAAAATAGAACACCCCCCACATTCAAAGTCCCCTGTTGTACCATTAGCAAGAAATGGTTTCAGTTGCTTTGATCATAAGGTATTCGAACAATGCTTCATAATACAGTATCAGGAAGAACAGCTTGCGGAACTTCAATATCCAAGGGTTTATTAGCTAAATGGCATGGCAACATACAATTCGTCCCGTTGCTTCTCGCGGGTTGTTTCATAACCCTGCTGCGCAAAAAAAGGGGATATGCATTTTTGAAATAGAATGCCCGAGTATTACAGATATCATGATCGGATACAGAAATGGATCGAGTCATAATCTTCCTTTACCCAAGAAATATTTTATTTGCATGTCCAATCATGGATCCCGGATTCCACAATAAATTAGAGGTAGCTAGTATAGTTGCTATACACGAGGGTCTGCATTGTACTGGAATAATGTACTGGAATATAGGACGATACCTGAACAGATAAAAGTATAAAGAATTAAGAGTAAAATTGTAAAATTGAAAATACGTTCTTTATACACGAGAAAAGATTTTGATTTGTTGATCTAATAAGATCACATGAGTTCTTTATTTCATTCCCCCATATTGAATGATAAATTACTACAAGCGAAGGGAGATACACGATTTAAAAAAGGAAGATCCAATATTTCACAATGTACTAGAATAAACTGGAAAGTGGAAACAAGACCAGATATAATTTGATCGTTAGGATCCATCAAATCGCTTGTAGACCGAACCGAGCATTAGTTCCCAACCCATGGGTCGCTGTGAATCCGATACCGAAATCAGTAACTAAAAGAATAGAAAAAGCTTTATGTGTCACTAGTTATAGAGGACTTCCGACCCCAGAATTAGAATGACGGTTCTTCATTACTCAGAATAAAATAACACTTAGAATAGCGAAACAGATTATATTGTCGAGAATGCAAATGATATGGAATCATTTATTCATTGTGTGCCTTGCCTATGGTATGTTTCCTTGTGATTCCTATATGACGTTTTTGTATATGCGTTCCGGGTATCCTTTATCATTTCGTCCAATAGGAATAGTTATCTAATTCTAGAATCTTTCCAGAACGTTTTTCTCTTGATATGATTCAAAAATTTGCGGATTGCCTGGTATTCCACCAATTAGACAAGGTTCAGACATTTATTATGAGAACGAGACCCACAGGCAAAAATACTAAGATGCGAGATAGGGAGGGAGGCCAAGCTTTCTTGTTTTTCATTTTTTTGTCTGTGAATTGAATTGTTAATGAACCTGCTCATCGTTGACTCTATCTGATTGATATTTCTTGGAAGCACGAGGTTGTATAACACATGGTATACCTATGGGGCTATTCATTCATATTATTGTGAATAATTTATTTTTTTTTTAATTAGAAGGGAAGATAGACATAGAATAAGAGTCCTTTCGGATGAAAAATGAGAAAAAAAAGAAATTAAATTATTCCCGCGATATCTCAAGTGGGGAAAATTTGAACAATTTTATTTTCATGGTCCTTTACGATGAAATACGCGAAACCACTGAAGTAACGATCGAGTTTCGAACGACAAAAAACTTCCCCGGATCAATTACTGTCTTTCGAAATGTTTCACCAGTCTAACCAGAAAAGGGTATCAATTCAAATCTGGGGACTTAAAAGATGAATTCTGTATACGAAATACATGTTCGGATAGGTTCAAGTTCCTTCCCCCATCTTGAGAAATATGTCATCTAATTTATCTTCCAACTTCAGTTCGTTCAAAATATTTTTTTTTTGCTTCAATTGGTACGCGCAAAGAAATAGGCCAATTCGGAGCTTTTGTTCAATTTCTCGTGGAGTAAAATTTCATCCGTACGAGTCAAGGGAATGGTCCTTGGCCTTGAGTTCCAATAAAGACACACGAGGATAAAGACCTCTTAACCTCTTTCTGATTGATGGGATATCTCTCTAGAGCGAAGGAAGATGCGACGATTATTCCGGAAATCCCAGCGAAAAATACACACTATTCCTTTTTTATATCGATCGGTTCATAACGCTACCTACATTCCACGAAATGTGCACAAAAAATACGAGCTAAGCATAGACCCGCGATCACGTAGAAAGAACATCCGATTCCCTGTGGAAAAAAAATGATTTGCTGAGATGGAAATAACGGATATCAATTCTACCAAGATAACTGGAAGTTCCAACCACTCAGACTCCTTAGGAACATACAAAAAAGGATACAGGCCAGGCAAAAATTACTGGTTTCGAGACCCGTTATAAGTTCATCTATATGTCTGAGGGCCAATTCATTACTATACTAGATCCAGTTGCATTCGATTTTGGAATTGACGCGATAACCCAAATAAATTTTTACGTTACCTTCTTATCCCGAAGACAGTAGTAACTTTTCCTAACAGCACTATTCTGATGTGAAACTTAGGGGAGTAATTGGTTAGATAACATTGACTTTAGTAATTTAAAAGATTCACTAATCCATGTTGAAACAGCTATATTCACATCATACATGCATTTATGCAGATATAATATCCGCATAACAGTTCTTTCATTTGTGTGTTCGGAAAGGCCACATATCATACCATTATTTACACGAGATTAAATATCTGTCTTATCATCCAGTGTTGATGAAATATAATTGAGTAAGATTCGGTCCCATTTGGGTATGACAAGCTATTTTTTGCACATGAAGAAATAAGGAACCAATTGCAATTGACGGAAATACTAGGCACTAACGGCACAAAAATAAGAGGGTAAGTTGGGATTCTGTCATAGAATAGGTGCCTCAATTATATTTATTGTGTTAATATTCTATCTATTAGAAAGATATCTTCTTATATATATATATTACTATGATATATCATTCTAGTAATATCAAGTATATAATAGATATCAAGCCATATCTATAGTATAATATTTATAAAAATTATAAATAAATATTATATTTATAAGTAATAAGTACTATCAACTATCAATTCTATATGATGAGATAGAAACGATTCGATAGAAAACTATTATTCTATATTCTAACATTCTAACAAAATTTGATATTTATTATATTCTATTATTTATATTATAATTATAATTATAAATAATATAAAAATAATTAAAATAAGGAATAATAAAAATAATAAAAAGATAAAATAAATTATCCGAAAACCTCTGTCTCTTCTTACACGGAGAACTTATGTCACCAAAGAAAAACACCCTGATTACGACGAAATGAAATACTGGTTCGCTAAAAATAAAATAACTGAATCTAGGCTTACTTTACAGTTTTGAATGGACAAGGGAAGAAAACCGTGGAGCTGAATAACGCACCAAGAACACCTTTTAAAAGAAGTACGTGTACTATTGCGGTCGAATAAACCTTTATGGCAAATAAAACTCGACATTGTGAACCTTCAGTATGACTTTTTCATGTTTGTCACTTACTCTTTACCCGCAAATGCAATGTAGGCGTTAGGTTCAGCAATTAATTGAATATCCCCAACATTCCAAAACGGATGTTTAATTACACCAGGTTGTAGGAGATGTAAGAAATGATACATAGAATAACTTTTTATTGTGATAATTAGATGAAGCAGAAGATATTTAGCCATTTGCAATCAAGCTCAAACTTAATTCTTGCATGCGTGGCTTCCTACAGAAGCACACCAATAATGACAGGTAGAGATCGATGATAGCATACTCGAGCAAACGATAATTTCTCGCCTACTACGGATCCCCATAAAAAAACCTCCCATAAAACTGAAAAATCCATAACGCAATTGCTACGGGAATACCATTTATTTGACTATGCCTGTTTGAATAGCCCAGTAAAACTGTCCTTCTTTGTTTCTAAAAATCGATACGATCTAATAAGGTTCATCTTAACGAAAACAATGGGGCTATAGAATCATATATTATCGAGGATCCAAGTTCGGGATCAAGCGAAACGTTCAATTCTATCTGAACTATCATTTTAATGATATCCACACTGTTCAAAAATATTCATTTTGACTTAAAAAATTTTGTTATAATTAATCCTAAAATTTTCGATTGAAACCATAAAATGTTTGTATTTGATTTATATTGAAATCTTGGATCATTCTTCAGGAAGTCTGATTCTATTCTTCATGGAAGTCTGATTATTACTTTCATGGACATCCGGATCTACTTTCATGGAAATCTGCTTCTACTTCTTCATGGCAATCTGATTCTATTCTCATGAAATTGATTCGACTTCTTAATGGAAATCTGGATTGTCTACTTCTTCATGGAAATCTGATTTACTTCTTCTGGAAACTGATTCTACTTCTCATGGAAAATCTGATTCTACTTTTCATGGAATTCTACTTCTTCATGGAAATTCATTGAATTTTTCTAGTCTCTTACTAGTACATACGCTCCACTACTATTTCTATTTTCAGTACAATTGAAGTTATAAAAGTAACGTCAACTTAATGTTGGTACTACCGAAAGAGAATAGTAATACTGAATTCAAAACGGAAGATAGATAAATATCAATGCAACTATAATTGATTATTCCAACTAGATGAGTATTTACATTAATGATAATAGTAGTATTCTTTTTCTTATACCACCTACTACTCAAATAACTAGAAAGTTTTTTTTCTAGTTCACTAGAAAAGAACTATAATTCAACCTCAAAAAAAATCTGATTTTCACATATTTAAAATATACAGGGAGTAACTGTCACCCATTACGATCCTAACTAAAAAGTGTCATCAGAGATCAAACTCCAAATCGCCTTGATTTCAAATTAAAGAATCAAAATTAGTGAAACTATAATTACCACTATGATTCTCAACTGGAATCGTTTTCTTTCGTACGTTTAGAATAGGGTGGCACTTCTACGGTAGTCCTACATCAAGGACATCCTTGGTTTACTTAGCACACACCTATGTTCGAACTTCCGTTTCGACAACATCGAACGGAACCACCATTTTCCCATAGAGTCTTTCTTACACCTATTTGATGAATACCATACATTCGAATGGTAATCATTCTTTCACTATTACTCGTTCTTAATACTTACTCGTTATAATAAAATTCCTAATGATTAGGATTAGATTCGTATGCTTAATTCTGATAGAAATCAACATAGTGAAAGTAAAAATGATTCTATGTTGTGGGAAGCCGAGGTATACTTCAATATATATTGATAGAATCTTTGTCTTCATTTTAATAGAAAGACAAGCTTTCTTCCATGTGAGTACAATTCTCATCGGAAAATGAGAGATAGTTGTTTCTTTTCTATAAATAAGAATAAGAATGTGTTTTCGTATAATCAAATAATTAAGTTTCTATTTACATGGAACGAAAAGACAATATATAGGATGGGTAAAGGAGCCTTTCCCTGGCTGATCTATGGCATGAAAACTAGGAGATATAAAAAAGGCCACATCCAAGATCCATAAGTAACCAATCCGATGGATCCAACAACAAACAATAGAAAGTATTGAGTTGTTAGTCTTCCGATCTTTTTGTATATATAGTAAGATTGTACATCTGTAAATATAAACAGATATATGCAACTTAACTAGTTAGAATGCTCATTCTTTGGTTTTATTCGGCAATCGGCCCAATCTTTTTTTTAGGAAAGAATGGGCCGACTGTAATTGCAATCAATTAGGAGAACAACAGGAATTACTGAATTAGCACACTTACTTTTTCTATTTATCTAGCTTATTCTCAATGGTTCGAATTCAATTTGATTCTTTCAATAATTTCCAAGCAAGCGGCTAGTTCAGGGCTCCATTGCTAGCTTCACGGATAATTGCATTACCTTCACGAGGCAAGATCACGTCCCTCATTACGAGCTTGTTACACACGCCTCCTAAAGCCACCTATTAGCTACTGCACCAGGCATTTCCCCAAGGGTTGTCCTAAAGTTCCCTCCGCCAAACTGTAGTACGGAATCATCCCCCAAAGATTTCTGTCAGGCAGGCATATGCCAACACTTGAAATACCCCCTGAGCACGGCCAGAGAATACTGGCATAGATACCAATCTGAGGGAAGGAACTACCGGACTTCGGTCTTTTTGATATAATCCGGCACGTAATAAATCACCGAAACCTAAAGTCATTCTCACGTTTCCCCTTCCAGTTTACCTACTAATGACGGCGTGACTATGATCTCCACCCAGAAGACGTAATGCTTTAGCTAGTACACGGAAGTGCATACCATGATTTTTCTGTCTATCAATAACTGCAGCATTGCGCGATGGATGTGAAGAAGTAGGCGTTGTCACGGCAATAATGAGCCAAAGCTAGTATTTGCAGTGATCCACCAGTTAAGTAGTCATCATACGAAGGAATCCTAATCTTGGCACATTTTATGGCCTTTTCATATTTCTTCAAATGTACCAGCAGTAGGCATTCAAGGAAGTCTTTTGATTTCACATGTTCGGCCTGCGCTTAAAAAATTGCTCGGCGCAAATAAGAAACGATCTCTCCAACGCATTAAATGGCTGTGAGTTCACGTTTTCATCATCTTTGGTAAAACTCCAAGTCCACCACGGAGAAATTACATAAACGCTCTACCGTAGTTTTTTGCAGTAATCCCAATTGGTTTAATAGTACATCCAATAGGGGACGGACAGTTACTTGTTCAACTATCTCTGTGCAAAACCTGAATGCCGTGAGGCGGGGGGCGGCCTTGGAAAGTTTTGGAAATAGAAGTGGGAATTCGAAGATCCTCCAGACGTAGAGCTCGTAATGGCTTGAACCAATAATACACACAATGGAAGTAACCATGTTAGTAACAGAAAACCCCCTTCTTCAAAAAGGTCTAAAAGGATAAGCTACATAAGCAAGATAGTGATTTTCCTCCCCAACACGGACGCGATGTGGTAGCATCGCCATTTGTAACGATCCAAGACTGGTAAAGCTCAGTCCAAACAGTTGTCCATGTACCAGTAGAAGATTCGCAGCTACCGCAGCCCTGCTTCTTGGGCGGAAACTCCGGTGGAGGAGTTACTCGGAATGCTGCACAAGATCTCAGTATCTTTGACCTTCGTAGTCAGGAGTATAAAAGTCAATTTGTAATCTTTAACCACCAGCTTTAAATCCAACACTTGCTTTAGTCTCTGTTGTGGTGACATAAGTCCCTCCCTACAACTCATGAATTAAGAATTCACCAACGACACGGTCACGCATTAGATTATGCTGTGAATGAAACCTGTGACAGCAAAAATTTTCAAAAAAAAAAAAAAGAGGAAAAAAATATTAAAACTAATATTATACCTAATTTCCATGTTATGTTTTTAAAATGAATGGTCATTATAGACAATGTATTGATCATCAAATTCCGCATTATGTTCTACTCTGGATATAGATGGCGCAACAAACCCAATGTTTGTTTTGCAGTTTACAATCAAATAAATGGATCTCCTTTTATTTGAATCTACAAGACTAAGAAAAATTCACTCGTGACAGTGATTAATGTTGTATATGACATCATAGATGTGAAAATAGGCATAATTCTCTAAAAGGGTATAAGAATAGATAGGCGGAAATCCACATATCTATTCAAAAAAAAAAAGAACATGGCCAATTAGATCGAAATAATGAATAATAAATGGAGTTCGGGTCGAATTTATAGATAATAGAATCTAAAAATACGGATGGTTTTCTATAATGATAGAGAGAAATGAAAGCAGACTTATCGTGATTTCATGTACTTAATATTATTTTGAAAACAGAAGGATGGCTGAAACTGAAAATTATCATTGAATGAGTAAACGATTGACTGTATTCGGTGGGTGGTACCAATAACTCAAGTGCTAACTCCCATTTATTTCTTTTGATTAACGATTCAACTGCTATCGGACATTTATTTCGACTTGACAGGGCACTATTCAACAACTTTCGACATACTTACTTAATTATAATTATGAGAATCAATCAACCCCTTCTAGTCCTTGCGGTTCCCACATTGAGAACAAAAACTAGGCGATCGCTCAATTATGGGCCCAGTAATGATGTGTTTTCCTCCGGGCAAGATGTAATATTTATAAACGCTTTGGTAGTTAAGGGTCGAGCTACTATCGGTCAGAAATAATGTGGACTTGTGAGGTACAAAAAATATGAGGAAACTAATCGAGTTAGAGTGAGTAGAGTGCTCAGATGGACTGATGAGAGGAAAAAAATGGAAGTGATGACACGGGAGATCCTCTAAAGGTTCCGATCGGTGGAGACACCCTCGGACGAATTTTCAAGTTCTGGGGAGGAGCCTGTTGATAATTTAGGTCCTGAGATACTAGCACACATCTCCTTCATGTAGACATGAAACCTGCCTTTATACAGTTCGAGACGAAATTATCAATCTTGAAACAGGAATTAAAGTAGTGGATCTTTAGTCCTTATAGCCGTGGAGGAAAAATCGGCTATTTGGAGCGATGGGTAGGTAAACCAGTTACGCATAATGGAATGATCAAAAAACATTGCCAAAGATTATGGAGGCGTTATCTGTATTGGCGGAGTAGGCGAAGTACCTCGTGAAGGAAATGATCTGACATGGAAATGAAAGAATCCGGAGTAATTACTGAAAAAATATTGCAGAATCAAAAAGTACTCTTGTCTAGGGTCAAATGAATGAACGCGGGAGCTCGTATGAGAGTTGGTTTGACTGCCCTAAATATGGCGGAATATGTCCCGGGATGTTAATGACCAGAGTACTTCTATTTCTCGGACATATCTTTCGTTTCGGTCCAGCAGGATCAGAAGATCCGCCTTATGGGGAGGAATGCCTCTGAGTGGGTTATCAACCTACCCTTAGTAAAGAAATGGGTTCTTTGCAAGAGAAAGAGTACTTCTACAAAGAGGGGATCTATACTTCGATCCAAGCCGTGTAGTACCCGCGGACGATTGACAGACCCTGCTCCTGCCGACATTGCCAATTACGCTAACTACCGTATTATCAAGAGGATAGCTGCAAAGGTTTTATCCAGCCGTGGATCCTTTAGATTCAAACTGCTCAACTAGTTACAACCTCGGATCGTTGGCGAGGAACATTATGAAACTGCGCAAAGGAGGTGTACAGAAACTTCACAAAACGGTTACAAAAAGACTTCAGGACATATAGATATTCTTGGGGGTTGACGAATTTATCCGAAGAGATCGTTGAAATGTAGCAAGAGCAGAAAAACGGCGGTTTCTTATCACAACCTTCTTCGGGGCAAGATTTACTGGTTCTCCAGGAAAAAATATGTTGGTCTTGCCAGACAACAATAGGGGGTCAACTGATCCTTTACGGAGAGTCTAGACAGTCTTCCCCGAGAAGGCCTTTTATTAGAGGTATCGATGAAGCTACCGCGGGAAAAGCTAGAAATTAGAAGAGGAGAGCAAAATTGAAGAACATGACCTTAAAATCTTGTGTGTACTGACTCCTAATCGAATTATCTTGGGATCAGAAGGGGAAAGAAATAATGTTATATTAAAATAGTTGGCCAAATTGGGTAGCGTATAACCAAACCACGCCCTATGCCCACGGCGTAGATATAGGCTTTGAGAATACGCCTTCAACAAGACCAATGGTTAACGGTGGCTTGGATGGGTGGTTTCGCTAGAATAGGTCATAATGAAGATCACCATTTTAGGAAATGATGCGGAAAATAAGTACTGACATTGATCAGAAAGAAGCTCAACAAGCTCTGAAATAGCTGAAGCTAACTTGAGTAGAGCTGAGGGTAAGATACAAGCAATGGAGCGAATTCTAGCCTCAGACGAGCAGACACGAGTAGAGGCGGTCAATGTTATTTCCTAATAGTCAAGCAATTACATTCAAAATAATAAAGAAGTTTTTAAAAAGTACTTTATTATACACCCATGTTGATTCTGCAATGAACACAATCAAGTCTAATCTGAGAAACAAAAAAAGAAGATGGGGTAGAAAAACTATTAGATTTCATTTACGACTCCGGTATTAATAAGTTATACCTACTAGTGGATTTGAACCAATGAATCCCGCCGTATGAAAGCAAATACTCTAACCACTGAGTAAGTGGTCATTTATCACCACAAAAAGAACCATCATTCGGGGATTATAGGTGGAATATATGTATAAGCAATATATATGTTCTGTTAAGCGTAAATAAATAAATAGATCGAGAGCTATGATGGGATTGATGGAATATCCATCTTGAAAAGGAAAGTCTCGTATGTTAAGATGTCTATGACAAGGGCTTAGCTCAGTTGGTAGAGCACATCGTTGCAAAGCGCGCGAATGCTTTAAAAGGAGCCTATTATGAAACGAACATAATGATCGTAGTGAGAAATCAATGTCTTACGCATAGGTGCGAGTGGGAACAAGAGAGAAAAATAGATGACAAATATTTGGTTCGGGTCCGATTCAGGCGCGAATTCAGTTGCCAAATCAAATAGAACCGCCATTGAGTTGATCAGTTTTTTGATTAAGGTACATACCAAGCCATTCGATGCTAGGCATAGAGTTAGGAAGCAAATAACCCTCTTTTGCGTCTAGAACTTAAGGTGGTATGAAGTTCATATTCGGACTGTTGCAGCGGAGCGATAGAGATTTCAAGTTAAACTAGGTTGATATGGCCCGAAGGCACAGACCCAAGCAAGAGAACCCTTTCTTTGAACACTTGGTATTGCTCCTAGAGCGAATACAAATAAAAATCAAGCACATGGAACCATCTCATATCTTCCTATAAAGAAAAAATATGGTGGACTCAACTGATTCTGTAAACAGTGATGAAAGAGCCCAAAGCAACAAAATCATGTGGGTCTTGAAAACAGTCGAATCCTTTCGATAATAATCAGTTTGATATTGTTTTCCTAGAAGGTTCGTCGAGTCGTATAGCCCTAATCCTAAAATTATATGTGAGTTTAGTTATAGTTTGCATTTCTATGGGACAACCATAGTCTAATCCTACGGACATGGGTCTAGGAACCTATTTTTCTGGGTTCTCTTGGGTCTTGTCTTGTATTGTGGAGAATCCCTAACTAATCACTAAGTTTTTGGCAGAACAAGAGCAATTAGTGATGATTCAGATCTAATGGAGAGATAACGAATGGGCCTAATAAAATCTTTAACGTTTATTCTTCTAATGCTATGAGTTGAGTGGGTTTGTGGATTTGATTTGGTCCGTTCGAATCATTCGTAATGTGTGATTCTCTATTGAAAATGTTATGTAATATTTATGATTCGTCGATTATACTACTCCACTCTTTGCTATGTTTCATTGTCTAGTAGAGGTTTGCCTGTTTTACACCCCTTTTTCTTGTAGCGAAATCTAACCCATTGCTTGGTCTTACCATTATATTATTAAGTTATTAAGCGTTATGCCGTTACCAAAACAAACAGGATTTTGGTTCATTCCAAATCAATCTTTGTTTGAGTACTAGCGATTGGTCGAAATAGATGAACCTTTATTCTAAAACTATAATTGAAATAAACTCGATTCTTCTTTATTTATTTCTGAGGGGGTGGCGTAGTACAGGTTCCAAGTTTCCCAATTTTTTTGTATAGAAAGATATAAGTTGTTATAGTCACCTCTCAATTCACGGATTGAATCAAGTAAGAAAAATAGAAATGGAAATAGGGAAAAGAGAAAATATAAAAAATCATTCGATGCAGTAGATTATGTATTCTTATCGTATCAAATCAATAGTAGAAGCAATGATCTCTACCCAGCTTTTAATGAAAAAAGGATACTTCGAATAAATAGAATATGCTAGAAATCCTAGGACATTTACCCATATGACTATGAAAAATTTAAGTTTTTAAAAAAAATGGAAATGAACATTATTATATATCATTATGTTGCTTATATATAATCAACATAGTATTCTAATGAATATAGTATTTAATAAGTATTAATTGGATAGGATATTTACTTACGAATATAGGGGGTATGTGATGTTATTATAGTTATAGGCATAGAAAGAGTTTATAGCATCAGGAATTTTAGTTATTTTATTACCTTTTTCTAGAGGAGAGAGACCCCAAGACAAGTGAGAGAGTTTTGTTTGTGTAAGAGCATTCCTAGTGTCTACACATTAAATAGAATCGAAATCAAAACTGTAAGTGGGATAAATTAGATGAATCTTTAAACAAAACATGCCCCACAGCAAACAAACTCTAAACTATGCAGTTGGATTGATCAAAATCACATTCTGTTTCGCCTAAGATAAGAAGTTATGGATGAATTGGACAATTCGATGCGATCGAATAATTCAGCATATTCCACATTAATTCGGAGTACATTTATGTTTCTGCTTCACGAATATATATTTTCTGGGCATTTATAATAATATAAGCGTTATTCCTTCTTGGCATTTGTAATTTCGGAGGTTTTAGCCCCGGTTAGTGAAGGACCAGAGAAGGCTCTCTAGTTATGAATCGGGCTTATAGAACCATTGGGGATGCTTGTTACAATTGTCGATCCGCATGACATGTTTGCTTAGTTTTTGGTGTTTTTATGTTGAAACGGTCTCCTTCTTTATCCTATGGGCAATGAGTTTCGATGTATTGGGTGTATCGTATTTATCGAAGCTTTATTTTGTGCTGATCCAATTGTGGGTTCAGTTTATGCATGGGCGGAAAGGGAAGTGGAATGGTTTAAAAGGAATATTCAGGACCAACACAATAAAAATGAAGGAAAAGATTACATTGAGACAGTTATGATTTGATGGAGTTCCCGTAGGTGACAAAACAATACCAATTCGTAGTCAAAACATGAAGGCTCTTTCGAATTGGTCAGACTTTCAGTTTATGGCGCTCTATACGGTACCCAGTTGTTGTTTCATTGAATTTGCTCATTAAAGGCTCGCGATTCGACTCTTTGATCGTTATGGATTGGTCCCAAGCTAGGGCTAGGACAACGCAGACCTCATCTTAACAAGCGGCACAAGTAACAATGAAAATGGCTCCTTCTTAGTAAGCTTATATGGAAAATGCCTGAACCAAAAATATGTCATTGCTATGGAGCTTGTACTATACAGGAGGGATGTTCAGTACTTGATTCTTTATAGTACTGTGCGTGGAGTAGCATAAGCTAATCCGGTCGATGGTCTATTTGCCGGCTTGCCCACAACAGAGCGGTTATAGATGCATAACGAAACTCGTAAGAAAAATCTCGAGAAATCTTTGAAGATAGAACTGTGTCTCAACAGGATAAACGAGTTTACTACCAATCACAAGTTTTGGTTCGAAGCAGTATCTAATGAAAAGTATGATCAAGAAGTGCTATATCAATCACAATCTACTTCAGAGATAACTTTCTGAAACATTTTCAAATTCGAAAAATTTCAGTATATTCACCATAATTATGTGAATCAGACAAGGTAAGTTCTTTGGCAGAATAAGAAAGAAAGGGTCAATCTTTAAAAATTTCCATTGTAAATGGAATACTCATACAAAATACAAATGTGGGAGAGATCAAGAAGAGCAGCAGGATCGTTTACGATTGGTTAGTCACACCATGATTAGTTCATAGATCTTTGGGCTTTGATTTGCCGAGGAATAGAAAACTTACAAATAAAAACCGAGGATTGGGATTCCATTGCGTCCTTCATATGTCTATGGTTACAATTATTTACGCTCCAGTGTGCCTATGATGTAGCCCCAGGCGGATTTTTAGCCGGTGTATCCATTTACGAGAATACAGTATGGTATAGCTAAACCAGAAGAGGTAGCATAAAAGTATTTGTGCCCAAGGAATAACCTAGCATCGTCTGTTTCGGGATTGGAGAAGAGAAGTGCTGAATTTTCTAAGGAAAGCGAATCTATGATAGTGGGAACTCTTATGATAATCATCCACGCCCTAAACGTCATTTTGATGCACGGAAAGTTGGATAGGTTGGCACCTCTTACGACCATATTACCACCATTTCTGAAAACAAGACTCATTAAATGATAAGAAACTAATGTTGACTTCTCGACTATACACGATTCCAGATTTTCTTTTCAAATGACGGAAGTATTTTTACGTTCCGTTCTAGATGAAGAAAGTAACCTACTTTAATTCGTATCTGATAGGCCTACAAAAAAGACTTCATTTATATCCAAAATTATAGGAATAGATCTTCCATTTCGTATGAGCAGAAACATGGGATTGAATCAAAGAGTGCTGCACAGGAACTTGTACCGCTCACAGAACTTACTTATATGTAATGACCCCGGAAAGTAACGTAACAATGAAGAATGGAAAAATTATCAAAAATATAATGAAAATAAAAGGGATTGGATTTTATCTTGGTGACTTGTCTGAGTGCATTCTGTCTATTGCGACGTTTTAACTCCTCTCGACTTTAGTTTTTTTTTTTACTTAGTTATTTTCAATTTTGAATAATATGAATACTTAATATTCTGTTTTGAATGAGGAGAAAGCACAGTATAGAACAAGAAAGAAAAAAGAGACGGGAGTCATAATCTCACTTTGTTCTTACCATAACCATCCATACATATATTTTTTACCATCCCCTCCCAAAAGAAGTATATATATATATTTATACACAGCCAGCTGATGAGTAATAGGTAACATCTAGATGAGTAATACTATCATCGCTCATAGACTATTCCGTCGCCACGATCTATCTCGCTTAATTTTATGAATATCTTCCGATACATTATTTACTGTCAGAACAATTTGAACTGTGACACGAGGATGTCCGCCTCTGCTCTACCTGACTATCCCCCAGTTCCCCATAAAAAAGGCATCATCTAGTGGCGTACTTGTGGTCTATGTTTAAGTACAGGACTAAAAATGTAAAAAATTTACAAGTAGTGTAATGATAACGATATGGACTGTTTGGGTGAAAGCAAAAATTGAAAAAAAATTCACTAATAGGATTCTTGCCATGATAGTCATTTGTACAGGTTCTACCAATTGTATAAATCCAAGGATTGGGTCGGATCCGTTTGTAAGAGTAAGTGAAATTAGAAAATAGTGTATTTTGTTTTACTGACCCCACTGTAAAAAAAAGAAGAGATACATACTTAGAAGTAAACTAGCTTTTATTGGGTAGAGGGACTTGAACCCTCACATTTTTAAATCACGGGATTTGCTCTTACTATAAATTTCATGTTTGTCGGGAGTTGACCAGGTAATGGACTCTCTCTTTAGTTCTCGTCCGATTATCATTTTTCAACAATCTATCAACTCGAATGAAGATTTCATATTGAATATTCTATTCTTCCTTCACTTCCATTGAATGATTCATACTACCTCTGAATTGTTCATATTATTATTTTTCATATGAGAATTATATATAATTATAATAAGAAGTCGGGGCATGATTAATCGTTTTATGGCAGAGGTATACATACTTATTAGTTATAGGACCATCTTTTCTGTAATTTTGATAGACGGATTCCCCGCTAACCACCAAAACGATCAACTCCATTCGTTAGAACATCTTCCATTGAGTCTCGCACCTATCCGTGTAAATGTCAGTTGTAAAACCTGTGTTGGCTCAAAAGAAGGATTTGGCTCAATTCCTCCTTTTTTGAATTCCCAGGGTTTTCTCTGAATTTGAAGTACCACTTAGCAGGTTTCCATACTAATGCTCAATCCATCAAGTCCGTACGTCTACCGATTTTCGCCATATCCCCTTGATACCAAAGATCTAGTTGGAATTCCAACATCTTTTGCATTTATTTTGTTTTTTTTGGACCCCGTTGATTCGTAGATAATGATTTCATATTGACAAAGTGTATGCCTGCTGTTGCTTTTTTTGCTATGCCTCCATCAGTTTTCCTTTATATGGACATGACCTTGTTTCAATCAGAAATATTTATCGGTATGTTCCGCATTCATATGGATAGGTTATCCACAATATATGTTCTCCTCCCTTTCTTTTTACAGTGCGATTTGGCATAGTGGAACGGTCGATATTCAATCTTCTTTTTTTTTGTCCTATCTCCCTCCTTTTTCGAATCAAACCAAGGAATGTCTCATTTTCATTTAGATGGTATCTTTATCCTTTACTTTTTTTGTAAGCTTAGACCGATTCGCGATAGCTATAATTAACAAAGATAAATTAACTTCATATGAATCTGATATGAGTTCCTATAATACGGATTTCCTATATTTTCCTATAACTGCTTTTCAAAAATATTAGTTTTAAGAATATTAGATTTTTTCTAATCAAAATTTCCCCATTAACCATTTTATATTCATTCTATTTATATTAATATAAAGTAAATTGAATTATTAAAGAAATAATAATTATAAGATAAATTCAGAAAGACATCATGTTGGAAGTATGTGAGATTCGTTAATAGTGCAGAAGATAGTCAGAATTCTTATTATAGTTAGTTATGTATAGATAGTTTAGTTATAGTATATAGTTTAGATAGTATATAGTTTATAAGTATACGAAGTATACGATATAACGATATAGAACGATACTAGAAGGTATATAGTTTATAGTTCATGTTAATATTAAACGCATAAGCGATAGATAAGATCAGCTAATAGCGAAATCCGGTAGTTTCCCAATTTCTATATACTATTCTGGTATGTTATGTGAGCCCGCTTAGCTCAGAGTTAGAGCATCGCATTGTCATGCGATGGTCAGCGGGTTCGACTCTCCGAGAGCCGTCGTTTCTCTATCGATTTTTCCGGTGATTGTAATCTACTCCCTCCTTTTCCCATATTTAATGTCGTTGGTAACTTGCACCATGACCAAAACTTGTATTGAACATTAATCTCTCTCTAAACCGAACACATCCATAAAAGGAGCTGCAACTTCCTATATATACAAAAAATCCGATATTGATACAATTTTATTTTATTCTACTTTGGTATTAGTTTCCGGTAAATTGACTTTGCTTTGTTTATGCCCTTAGTCAGTCTTAATGTTAGTTAAGTTTTCATTTGTGTACTTCTGAAAAAATGAAATGTCAAGAAAACAATAAAATAAGAAAGGAGGCTTTATGTCTCTTACCGAACCCGGGTTCAAAAAATACCCGTCGGGGGGCTTAACAGGACTAACTAGTAAAGCCTAGATCCGGAAGTGATCTTAAAAACCAATTGCGTTCTGGGAAAAATCGCAGTAGCCGTATTCGTCTAGAAGAAAAAAGAATTGCGTTTTTCATTATGGTCTGACGAGCGAACAATTACTTAGATATTGCATATCGCTGGAAAACCAAAGGTCAACAGTCAGGTGGACTCAATTCTTGAGATGCGTTGGATAACATCCTTTCCGATTTGGGTATGGTTCGACCATTCCTGGAGCCAGGCAATTAGTTTACCCATAGACTATTGTTAATGGTCGTATAGTGGATATACAAGTTATCGTTGTACCCGGTATTATTACTAACAAGGATAACCAACGTCGAAGCTCTGATTTCAAAATATATGGCTTTAGCCCCCCCCCGCAGATTGCCAAAAACTTTGACTTTTGACTCATTCCAATATAAAGGAGTAGTAAATCAAATAATAGCTAGTAAATGGATCATGTGAAAATAAATAGTTGTTATCCGTAGAATATTATTTCCCGTCAACTTGAACCTAACGCAATATAACAAAGAAGTTTCAGAGATTTTGTCTTCTTTTCGCGGCCGAATTAAAATAAATAATCTAAGGGCCTTGACCGCATTTGTTCTCATTCACCGTATCACAAATGATTCGCAGTAAGATTTTTGCTCTTTTCTTTTTCGATATTTTATTTTCGCGTACAACAGTAATGTAATTAGGATAAGATTGTCTATCACAAAAGGTCGGTCCTCTTGTTGGGATGATGGTTCAATTGTTATTTGATTTGATATATGGTGTTCAAGTAAGCGTTGGTGAATTCAGAGAAGAAGAGAGGGATTCGAACCCTCGGTCACCAAAAGCCTACATATGCAGTTCCATGCTCCGCCGTTACCCTCGGCCATCTTTCCTACATAATCTAGTATTGACCCGAACCGAGTGAATAGCGAGTCTTCATATTATTCCCAGTAGGTACGAACTGATAGGGTTCCATAGGATAATTCCTTTCAAATAATTTCGTCTATTCTCAACACAACTTCCTCTCATCAGCTACCCATAATCGAGTACAAATTTATGAATCGTCCCAATGATTTTTCATTTCAATTGTATGCATGCGATCCATGTATGCAAACAAAAAACGAAAATGGATGCTTACTATCTCTACGCTATTTTTTTTATGCTTATTTCATTCTTTTTCCTCTTTGGATTATAACCAAATCAAAACCTTCTCGAGTTATCAAATCCACGATACAATCAGTCCATTTGTTATTCAACTTAAGATGAATCGTATAGTTCCGTTCATGTGGTAACTACGAAATTGAATGAAATCCTCCAATATTTCACTATCCTCCTTGTCCAATCAAACAAGAAAGGGACAATGAACAAAAGGTACACATCTTTTTTTATGATTAGTCTGTTTTTATGTTATTTTTCGTACTGTACAATTCCCTTTAGTTTGCGAATCATTTACCCCTCGGGGTAGGCAAAGATGATAGAATGTGATGGATTGTTTAATGTTGCCTAGATCTCGGATAAATGCAAATTTATTGATAATACCTCTTCAATTGTAGCCAATCTCTTATTACTAGAAGTCCGCAACTTCCGAAAAAAAATGCTTTTACCTATTACAGATGGTGCGATTTGATTCTTTCTCTTGGTTTTTTTTTTAGTCTAGATCTCCTCAGTATTAACGAGAAAGAAAAGGGACGTCGGATAGAAGAACCAAAATTTTGAAATAAACTCACCGCTTGTGAGGTGAAGTTGGGAGATAGACCATTCCTTCGTCGTGTATCCTCGTTGATCAGCCTCAGATGCTTCAATTGTCGATTTTGAGTATTGAGCAAAGGTTAACACCTATAGGTTTTCCCGGATTGCGGGGCAATCCTCTCCCTAAGTACCAATGGCGGGCTGGGGGAGGAGCACTACAACCTAGGAATCAACAACCCAAAACTTTGTTATAAATTACCTTTTCTTATACGTTATCGGGCTAACAAAGGGAATGGTTGGACACAAACATCCATCTCGTTCGTACTTGGTACCCGTATAACCATCAAAGATCGTTGAAGTGCTAATTCCTGGAAATAGGGGGCGTTGAGGACAAAGAATTGGCTGGAGTTACATTTCCATCTAGCACTAATACGATTGTGTTAAGAAAAAACGCTTGCGGGAGGCTGGCTAGAATTTCTTGGTAAAAATACCAGCTCCTGTCAGTTCTAATGATAATGTGAATAATTTAATTCCTGGTTATGTCCTTTAGTACTATGCTCATGAGGGAGGAGGCCGTAGGAATGATAATCTCACGTACGTTCTGGAACGGAGATTCTTTGCATAGAATGGAACGAGACCGTACGGATGTTGGCTCAATCGAGAAATGTGCGGAAGCTTTACAGAAATTATTAATGAAGCACGCGACCAGAAATTGATCCCTATGATCGAAGTTATATACTCTTAAACATAGGCTTATACACCAAGCCGGCGAGCATACAAAGGCTTGGAATTATTTCCGGCACTAGAACGAAACCATTCTTCCCACAAGCTTTTTAATAATATGGCCGTGATCTGTCGTTACGTCGACTATAGCCACTATAGAAAGAAGGAAAAAGATCCAACGACTAGTAAGACTGAAAAAATAGGCTTTCTACATCATTGCATCGTCTAAAGCACGATTTTTATCAGCTGTAGCAAATCCAGAGCTTCACGAGAACCAAAATAGAAGAATAGTATACATCCTATATCTAACCTATGGATACAGGATTGAATTGCTAAGAGAAAGCACCGAAAGATCATTAACAAACTATTGGGTCGTAGAGTTAAGAACTGCTATTGCTTACTTATGCCCTAATCCGGGATAAGTTAGGAATCACTATGGAATAGAGTCGATCCACTAAAGTATTGATCAGTCGGTGTAAGCATCAGATCCCAAGATAGTAAGTCTTTTTTCTTATCGATGGAGGAAAGTCTTTTTTTCAAGCTTCTATCTCTATATAATTTCATATATGACCGAGATAGTTACCTTTCAGAATTCTAACACTATATAAACACTAACTATAGGATATAGGGGCGATTCTATCTTCATTTCTTCTGAAGTTGGGAGAAACGACCAAACTTTTTATTGATCAACATTAGAGTTTTAACTTTTAATTAACTTCTTCTGGCTAACCCAACAAAAGGGAAAAAAGGATACATTTATGACAAATCGATTCAGTTAGCATAGGGTAGATGAAGATGGGCCAAGTAACAAGAATCGATTGCCGAGCCGATGAGGTATGAACTCTCAAGTACGGTTCTAAGGGAAGGAACCACTATTCCCCCGGGAGAACAGCCAGTCTACAGGTGATCTGCAATTGTCGGAGGCTTGTTCGATCAAGCTGCTGAGCTATGCAGGAAAACCAGCTATAGCGCTTATCCGGAATTATATTGAAGCACTAATTGGGTAAGATCACGGGCGGTTCGAATAAAACACTCTCTTTTTTAACGGTTCATTACAAAAAAACAAAAGAGTTTTTGGATCCATCAATCAATCATAGTCGTTCCCAGGAAAAGAATCCAATAGAAAAATTTTATATCCCTTCCTTCTAAATCATTGTATGGTATCTCGTAGGGATAATGATCCATCAATATAGAATAAAACTATAAAGCTAATCCAGGTACCTTCGAATGCTAATCCAGATAAGATATAGGAATTGATCTTATTAATTCTAATGAATGGTCTTGTGATTTAATTTAGAGTAATAATAGATATTCCCATGGAAGTAGATTCATAGTATTTTAATACATTCAGATATAAGTACACAGTTTCACAAAAATAGTTTTTCGTCATGCTTGGGAAAGGACTTTCCCAGAGAGAAAGGGGTCCGTTTGCACCTAATCGTTAGTCATATAGATCCGAACACTTCCTCGATTGCGACTTCAATAATCATAATTCGCTAGTGCATAACGAAGAAATGCTCTAGTGAAATGAAACTAAATAAAATCGATGGATGGGGATAGGAAAAAAAAAAAAAAAAAAGGGACAATCCTAACTACATAAAAAGTATCTTTCAGAGGTTCCTACAAAACTGTTCCTGGTCCTTTGTATGTGTTGTCCGGAACGAGGAGGACTTACTGATAGTCCGCGGAACCAGAAGTGAAAATTGTTGTAGATAGGATCCCATACAAACGCTTTCGATAATGGCCAGACCCGGCCATGTCTCAGAACATATCTAAGGCCCTGATACTACCCTGGGATCTGGAACCTAACATGCTGATGCTCACGCTTTCGATAGTCATACCAGTGATTTGGAGGAGATCTCTCGAAAAGTAGTTAGTGCTCATTTTGTGCACTCTCCATTACTTTCTTTGGCTGAGTGGCATGTCTTCCATGGCGCCCCGTTTTTTCGTTACGTATTTTGAAATGTAATTAGTGTTTTGCTTAAAAATACTCCTATCTCTTTATTATGGGCCACTGGGCCCAAAATTAAACCTGGTTTGGGCCTGACTAAGCCCACTCCTGACTATCCAGGTCCGGAGGGAACCGCCGTCTAGGCCGGTGGCACCGCCCAGCACCCGAGAGCTATGTGGTGTCACCGCCCACACCCTAAGCCAAGCGATGGCACCGCTGGACTGGGCGGTGGCACCTCCCAGTACCTGCCAGTGTCAAAAACGAAACAGGCGGTGGCACCGCCACTGACAGGCGGTGGCACGCTAGCTTCGGGAACATAAGAGCATTCAAATTTTTGGAGCCCAAATTTGAATCCCTTCTTGAGGCCTATAAATACCCCTCATTCTCAGCAGAGACAACAACTTTTTGACAGCAAGTG
>PYDT01002341.1:0-23987 GCA_004837865.1 Musa balbisiana
ATTCCTGATCGTGTCATATGTATAGAACTAACTTCGGATTGGCCCGTAATCAAGATCTTTTAGAAACACAGTATGCCTCCTGGGGTCGATAGGGCGTTGGCCTCAGGTCGTTATGACACAATCAATACTTCTCTTTCATTTTCATTAGGTCGTGCTCTACCTCTTTAGGGTTTATTACTTCCTTAGTAGCTCAACCCATGTACTCTTTACCTGCTTATTCTTCATAGCACATAACTTTTCCTCTCAGCTGCGGTATACTCATCCCAATACATTCGCAGGGTTTATTCAGGACAGGAAACCTTGCTCATGGAGCTATTTCCTTTCTAGAGATTACATCCGAACAGAATGAGATACTGTGGCAGATGTTAGACCACAAAAGAAGCTATCATGCTCATTTAAGTTGGGCCAGCCTGTTTCTTTGGTTCCATACCTTGTGCCTTTATGTTCATAACGATTATGCTCGCTTTGGTACTCCGAAAACAATCTTGATTGAACCTATATTTGCCCATGGATACAATCCGCTCTGGGTACGACGGCGATTGGTTCGATGTACTCTTATCGTCAACGACTGGCCCAGCATTCCAATGCCGGTCGAAGCATATGGTTACCGGGCCTGGTTGAATGCTTGTTAATGAGAATAGTAAGCACTCTTCTAACAATGGTCCTGGGGACTCTTGGTTCATCATGCTATTCCAGGTTGCATACAACTACGTGTTTTAGAAAAGGTGCTTTTAGAATATGCACGTGGTTCCAAGTTAGCAGATCAAAAGGATTTCGGTTATAGTTGTTTCCTTGCGACGGCCAGGACGCTGGCGGTCACTTGTGATATTTCTGCTTGGGACGCATTTTTATTTTGGCAGTTTGCTGGATGTTAAATACAATTGGGTGGGTTTACTTTTTATTGGCTTGGGAAACACATCACTTTTATGGCAGGGTACGTTCACATTTAATGAATCTTCCACTTATTTAATGGCTGGTTACGAATTACTATGTAAACTCTTCACAACTTATCATGGATATAATCGTTTTGTAATAATAAAGTTTTATCCCGTATGGGCGTGGATGTTTTTTCGTATTTGGACATCTTGTTTTGGGCTACTGATTTTATGTTTTTATTTATTGGCGCGGATATTGGCAGGAATTGATTGACTTTAGCAATGGGCTTCTGAACTCCCACCTTTGGCCTATTGTTTATTCGATGGAAGATCAGCCAGTGCTCTTTTCCATTGTGACCAAGCCCGATTGGTTGGATTAGCCCACTTTTCCGGAGGTTTAGATCTTCCACTTATGGCATCTTTTCTTTGATTGCGCTACCTCAGGAACATTGGTTAATTTTAATTTATTTATTTAATTAGTTTTTTTTATGTACTGTAAATAATCAACAATCTCATTTTAGTTTCGATGGAGAGGGATGATTCTACCTTTCTTATATTTTTCATCCTAGGATCCCGAACTGTATCATTGATATACTGAACGAACATTATGATTATTGCAAAGAAAAAGTTTTTGATTCAGAGGGAGAAGACGCGACCGAATTGAACGAAATAGCATTTGATTCGTCCCGATCCTCAAAAAAAATATAAGCCAAGTTCCGATCCATTGGAGTGCAAATGGGAAATTTCCGTGAAAATTGCAATCCCACCACGAATAGTGGCACCTATACGTCTCCATCGACGTTTTTTTTTTTGACTTGGAATACCTAGAGCCTAACCTATCGAGACTTTGGCTCTCCGACACATACTTCCGAGAAATGGTTTTTCATGGCCTGTTTGTTACCGGGCGCAATAGATGCAAGTTGGTAAAGATAAAAATTCCTTTCGTTATTTGAATGAATCTCTTACGATCTATATCATAGAAGATAGAGGGAGCCCGTCTTTACATTCTGTATAAATAGCTATTCTATTTTGTAACGGATATGGTTAGAGTGCGTAATTTTCCAATCTTTTCTTCGTCATAATTTTTTCCCGTTCTTCAAGCGCGGAGTAGAGCATTTTGTACTCGCAAGGCTCATAACTTGAGGTCACGGGTTTTCAATCCTGTCTCCGCAACATTTTTTTTTGTTAAAAAACAATAATCTTTTTAGTAATTAGCATTAGTATTTCTAATTTCATTTTTGCTTTTATCTCTATCTTTATCCTAAGACATTACTTCACCGTGGGGCGATAGGCGGGAATCGCACCGCACATCTTTTCTCCTTGGCACGAGAAATTTTACCAATTCGACCATATCCGCATTTTTCCTGCGTTCCTGATCCGCACGCATATTTTCCACACATATATTGACATATATCTATATCATATATGGCGGCCTGGCTCATCTACATGGCAAATCGCCAGATACAGAATGAAAGTATTTTTTTTGAACTAGAATTGAATCTTGATGTGTCTCACAATCCGGAATTTAATTAAATTTATTAGAATAGAAGTCGAAGGAATGGGAGTTTTTTTGGATCGGTGAACATAAAAAATAATAAAATAGTTTCCAAGAGATGATAGAATTAATTATATCTACCAGAACGACTACTCCAATCCTAAGAATGTACAGAAAATACAATATTTTTATTACTTTGCCCAACATCATAAAAAGCAAAATACAACGGTACACCTAATTTCCGTACAGACTGTATGAAGTCCGCATTAATGCAAAAACAGCGAATTGGAAAGCAATATGTCATGTTTGACTCTCCAAGCTACCAACAAATAACTATACCATTTGATCCCTCGCTTAGTCAAAATTGTATAAAATGGCATCATTAATGGCTTTGACATGAATCCAATTGAGTCTTTAGAACCTTATTACCTTACCGCTTTATTTTATTCGGACATGGAGTCCGAGTGGTAGTTTTAGTATTTTACTCACAAGCCAAATCTGGATCATGCATATATCTAGTACCAATCTACAGATAGATACCTCGAAATATGATTTTTGCTCTGGAGTGTCTACAGATAGTTAGGTAATCATCTTCATCTAGTCATATTCCCCACCCATTTGTAGAATAAAAGAGAAATTGATCTCGTGGAGAGATGGCTGAGTGGTTTTTGATAGCTTCCCGGTTTCTTGAAAACCGGTAAACATAGTCCCTAAACAACGAACTTATCGAGGTTTTTTCGAACTCCCTCTCTCTCCTTTTTTTTTGCTTGTTGAATAAATTGTTTTTTCTTTTCTTCATTTGCCCGTTTCCTTTTCATAAAAGAATGGCCCGGCTATGTAGAATAGCCGAAGCCCCAAACAGAAAAAAATATCAATAGATATAAAAGGAAAAGAATAAAATTCTCAACGAAAGTGTCATGGAAAGAACAGGTTTCCCCAATCACGATCGATTTCCTTTTTCAAAGCCTGCTGCCGCAACGGGCCCGTCCCCATGCCACAAAAAATGCCCCACCAAAAAAGAAGACTCCTAATAACAAAATGGAGGTCCGCCACCAACTTCTACTGAGAAGACATAATTTGCTGCATTGATCTCGGTACTACCCACCCACGATTTAAAGAACCTAAGGAAGCAGAAGTCATATATCTTCCCGAACGTCCGTTCTTGCAGTTGTTTTTCTTTTTTTCAGCCTACTCAAGTCCAAACCATTTGGGACCGCCTTAGAGGTTTCTAACAGGAGCACGAAGATCCCCAAAACGCCAATAGTTTTTTCTCCTCACAAAAATAAGCTTCCAGTCGGGGAACGCAATTTAGCATATTGACCTAAACCAGTCAGGTCCTTGAGCGGAATCCCACGTTAGCTCCAAGACGTTTGTCCCCTTCTGACTAAAAGGTAAAATGGCTTTGAGCTTGAAAGCACCTTTCCTTGGCCCGGTAGGTCCGTAAAACCCTCTTATAAGCGGTAGGAGTAAACCGACAAACAACAAGCGCTAAAACCAAAGACAGATAAAGCCCACCTAAACTAAAGAAAAACAAGTAAACCTCGCCATACCATACAAATGCACTGCGAGCCCATGCAAAAGGTTTTTTGTTTTAAGATAGCCAAAAATTCCACCAGTAATACAATGGAACCTAACCATAACATTCCCCCAATTATTCGTTCTAAATCGTCCCCCCACACTCACCAATCCATCCTTCGCCCCCAAGTCGATTTTAGTAAATAACCAATATGACACTTGGGCTAAGGTCAAGTTTGGTATTTTTCTTACATCTCCCCCCCCAGGGCCCAAGTACATATTTATCCCCCAAAAAATAACAGCCTTGAGCCTAGAAGAAAAAGCACCTAACCTAACAAATTAAGTGAATACCCAAAATGGTAGTCATTTTAATTCTATCTTCCCCATACTAACCGAAGAAATGTAAAAGATTCTTTCAGATCTCGGGTCCAAAATCGCATGATAAATACCACAAAGCTAGACTGCAGAGGAAATTAAAGTGAGTAATCCAGATACAACGTATGGACAAGGTGTCCATACCTTCTCCCCCCCGGGACCTACCCCCCAACCAGAGTAGCTAGGTCGGAGTAAAATCAATCCTTGTTCAACAGGGTTCTCTGGTACGAAATGAGCCACTTTTCAAAAGGTTCATTGCCCCGGCCCAGAAGACAATTAATCCGGCCAATGAGCTACGTGAAGCGCAGTAGTTTACCGGACAAATTTCAAGTCTGGCAATTCCCGGGCCCACCAAAGCGAACCGGGGGTTTCTTGGTCACGACCCAGCTTAAAAGCTAAAGGGTTTTTTCCATTATAGCGTTCCCCACGGGGTAGAACCTCCTCCATGGACTATCATTTTTTTCATGAGGCTGAATCCTGGAGCCCGCCATCCAAGCACGAATACTTCGTTAGAAGAAATCTTTTTTGGTTTAGAAAGTCTCCAAATTCAGGAGATCTTCCGCTGCACATTTCCTTTGGGAAACGAAGTCACATAGGCACGTAATTCGAGCCCGACCGACTCCCCAAAGCATCATCCATAACCCAGTTTACGGGTACAAGAGCAATAAAAGAAATGTAACCAGTTTAATTTGTAAAAAGCACCCAAAGATTTGGGACCAAAAACGGTTAGCAGTGACCATTGAAAAGTCTCTTCGGCTTGAGTTGGGGTTAAACTCGCGAAAGTATTTGCACCGTACACCATCTTCTGAATAAGTAGTTTACTACGGTAGCCCATGAATATCGCATAGCAGAGCAGCGCCTAATACCCTCAACTCCCAATCAGTATGAAATGGTTTCAACGTCCCACAATTATGACACCCTTGTAAGGAGGATGATCGAAATATTGCTGCTACGCCCAAAACTATGTTGCAAAGAACCAGCCAGAATTGACCCCGTGAATAAATCAGAATACTGGAAACAAAAAACAGCAATTGGAGCGAGAATGCGATTGCATTATAGGTCGGCAATTTGAACGATCGAGCAATTCGAATTGACGTAACCTGACACTATTAGTTCAAAGCACCATGGAGACCAAACAAAGTCCCACAGACCCGCCTAAGTTACAACCAACGGTGAACATCTCCGTGGGGCTTTCAGACCCCATAATAGCCCAAAGATGGTGGCTAAACTATTTCGCAGGAGTGAACCTGCAGCGGTTTTAAGAAAATTGCAACCTTCCCAATAGGACCGCACATGGGTAAACCATGAATTTACAAAAGTTGACCTGAAACCACCTCCTACAGCGAAATAATCACAAGGAAAGAGCAATAGGCCGGACCAAACCTACAAACAACGAAACGGTCCCCCCCCCGTAACCAAGCATCCCATAAATATCCAAATTAGATTCTTTCTTCTTTGGTAAATTTACCAAGACGCATAGTCCAATAGCGATCCTCCCTATTTAACTCTTCAACCATTTCCGACACCTCATATCATTCCAGCCATACTATAGCTCGATATCTGTGGACGATTTCCTTCGTTCCATGCCCCTTACATGGGTTTCCGAAGAGACAACTTCTTCCCTTTTCCTAGTGGTCCCCACCATCTAAGTAAATAAAATCCACAGCGCGATTCGATTAAGTTTTTATACATTATCTTAGACTTATCTTATCACTTATCCTATATAAAATAAATAATATTTGAACCCGGAATGTCCTATGCCTCATATTACGTGTACAGAAGTATATCTTTTTTAACGGGTCCACAAACAAAAAAAAGAAATTCACTGTTTTTTTCCCTGCCCCCTAAACTAAGTAAATATTAAATAATGCGTAGACTGGAAAGAACGTAAAGTCCCTTTCCTCGCATTCCGTTCTCAAAAGGGATATGCATTGGCGGAAGAACAAAACAATATCGGATTCTGAAATCAGGAAGAATTTGAAAAATCTTTTGTTCGAATAAACTTTTCTTTATATGTAGCGGCAAAAGAATAATCGATTTTTCCCATGGAGCTTCGGTAGACGAAATTCATTAAATCGGAATATTCGACAAATTCCCTGACTTTGCGGTGGTCTAAGTAAAATAAAAAACATCCGCTTGTAAATTTCATCTAAGAGCGAATTTAAATATCAGAATAGCCGTAAGTCGTCCTGTTCAATTTGGTTTTAGTTTCCACTTACTTTTTTTATTGATTTAGAATTTTTGATTGCGTGGGGGTTTTGATAAAAAAAAGGATAATAGAATACTTTTGGTTTGGCGATTCATAATACGATGGACATCTAGAATATGCCTGTCCACAACAAAAAATTTGAATCATTAGACAGACGAGAACTACTTGTTGGTCATTACGATAGAACTAGTTCTAATACTACAATTATCATTATTATGTTATAACGAAAAATAATGTATACTAAAAGAATGAAATACTGTGTCACTTTTTACCTATAACTCGTAAATAATGCAGAAGTCATTATAATCCATGTGTTTTACCCTTTTCTTTTTTAAGAAATAACAGAAAATCTCTGTCTCCACCGAAAAAAAGACGAAAACTTTAGTTAGTGGAAAAAAGCCCTTATCCGGAGTTGAACCGATGACTTACGCCTTCCCATGGCGTTTACCCTCTACACTGATGTAACAAGGGCTTTGTTTTTATTCGATTCCCATGGAATTATAAGCCTTTTTTTCCATTCATGTAATCACTGCATAATAGCTTTACATGATAATATACATTATCTGCCACATAATATTATTACCTATTTCATTTAGGACAATCAATTTTGATTACCCCCCAAAAGTAAAAGTGGGCATTTTTTATTTTTTTTTTTTTGATAAATCACTGCCCAGTTGATGTTTTCAATACCGACCCCGCCCTTTTTACCTTACTGACCCCCTCAAAACAAGAATTCACATGATTGAATACATGTACCACTCTGACATCGACATAGATTCGATAGATTTCTGAATCATGTGATGAGGTTATTCGTCCCCGGAACCGATTCTTATAAAAAATAAAAAGAAAAAGGAAATTTTCTATCGTTTTTTTTTTTAAATTTTCTGACTTAATGTGAATAGTGATAGGGCCATATTTTTATCTGAACACTGACGACTCAAATGCAGTTTAAGTTCAAATTTATGAGTTAAAATTGAATGAAAAGAAATTAAGTGGGGGGTTCTACCCCTTTTTCCGCTTGTTTTTTCTGTCGGACCAATCCACTGCCTGAACTGACGGAGTCCCTTCCTCTTGTTCGCGATATAAACTAGTATGGGATGGTTTCATTATGAAACCATCAAATTCCAAAACCAAAATTCTAATGGAAGCATAACATAAAAGTAAAAGAGTGTCAGATCTATCCGATTTTAGATTTATATTGGACATTCCAACAAAACGACTCCTACTCTCCCATCAGCGTATTGATGAACAGTATTGGGCGGATATGTCCCCTATCGTCCCCCCTAAGTGGTTCCGGTAACTTCTCTCCTTTTCAGAGGCAGCGGGGATTTTCGACGATCCCTGGGGTTACTACGAAAAGGAGTTGATTCATGGATATCAATACGCCTCGAGGATTCTCCCTGGTTCGATGCCTCGGTTAATGGGACGGACTGAAATCGTTGGCGCATATGTACTACGCTGGGTTCAAACTCCAGCTCGGCCCCAAAATTCGCCGCTCCATGATATGATATAACCATGCTATAACCACTTTGTCCCCCCAGAAACCAAAATACCTATCCGTCAAGAGAAAGAAGTCATTTTTTTGTTTCTCTATCCATGTTTTTCCCTCCATTCGTTTTTCTGATCTTTTCCTTTCTACGAGCTCGTCATACATACTTATCAAGCACAGCTATGAAAGGAAAATCGTTTTTTCTCATGAAAAGTGGATATCCCATTTTTTGGCAATAAAAAAAAATAAACACAGGTTTACTAGTAACCGTGTCACTTTCACATCGTCCCATAAAATCTATGTGTTCTGTGTATCTATATCGTGTAAAGGATATCAGTAGGTAATCATTCTTGTCTCCTGTTACAACGCGAACGAGAACATTTTTTTTCTGAACCATTAAGAAAATATGTAATACCATACCCCGCTGGGATGTAGTTCAATTGGTCAGAGCCCCGCCTGTCAAGGCGGCAGCTGCGGGTTTCGGCCCCCGTTCATCCCGAACTAGGATCCTACCTACAATAAAAACAAAAAATTGATGACTGGAAAATGAATTTTTCTCTATTTTCCGTAAACAAGGAACAGGGAGCAAGATTAAATCCCCAAGTGAGATCCTTATGTTCTTTGTTTTTTCATTTCGCCATTTATCTCAACAAATACAGTAATTTCCCATTTATTCCACTAAGTGCCGATTGATAATGAGATACATAACATATTAATTCGTAACAATCGTGGTATTCCTATATTTTAGTATTTTTTAAGCGATACTCGGTCCCTGACTTTCTTTTTTCGGGATTACCTTGATAAATGACATAGAATAGAAGTGCTTCCTATTTTTACCGAGAGTACATACGCAAATTTATTTCGTTTATGTACAATACATCATGAACTTAACATAATTACCTCGACAGAGTACTGTCAGTTTAACGACACCCTTTTTTACTTCGACTTTGGTTGTTTTAATCCCTCATGACTCTTGGAAAACAAATCTATCCTCATTCTCGATTTAAAAATGCACACTTAATTTTTTTGGATGTAGCCTTCCATTCCCAGCGAAGGCAGAGATACTAATCAAATAAAAGAAAAGACCAAGCAACGTTTCCGTTTTTATTAATTTGTGGAAGTATCATTATAATCTTTATCCTTAACCGTCCTTTTTCATCTCACTTCTACTCTTTGGATCTGTGTGTGATTCAAGAATACCAGTCATATAATCCTCATAATTGTATGTACACTCATTGTAGTGTATAAGTTATAAACGAAGGAGGAGTATATAAGTAAGACGGCTAGGGTGTATTATAACAAGAAAAAGTGGAAAGGATCCAATTCAATGGGATTCTTATTGCGATCAGCATTCCCATTTCAGTTTCGTATGGATAAGGATCTTCCTATGTTATACTATTCAATTCTCGACGATGAATCATTGATAGATCAGATATGTTATTCCTAATATTGATCCCAGACGATTCAGTATCACAGGATGCATTCATCCATTGAATTTAAAGGAATCAAATGTCCTAATTTCTCATCTCTATGGATTAGATCCCGATTATTGGAGTAACGAAAACAATGCGATAATGGAAGTAATATTGCCGCATTTATTGCTACTGCACTGTTCTTCTATTGCCTACTGCCTTTTTACTTATCATGCTACGTAAAAACCGTCAGATCAAAATGATTAAGTTACTGAAACTTGATTTATTAGTTCTTATCAATGATTGAATAAATTAAAGAAACGGATTCAAACTCCAAGTCTTAAATGAAATGATCTGTCTGGAATCATAAGTATCTGAGATAATAATATCTGAGATCGTATATCGTGAGCCGGATAGTATGGTATGTCTTTATGAATCCTATGAAATGCTTTTCATAGAAGGTTGTACTGTATACACATATAGGCTTTTTATATCGAGAAAGCCTATATCTAGGTCAATATACAATCTGTAGTACATAGATTAGATTATATCGAAATTCGTACATCAAAATAACAGTCCAATTCTATTATTTTTTTGGCTACATTACTTGTGTGGATTTCGATCAATTCAAAATAATTGAAAGGCCAACTCTTCTAATTCCTGTTTTTCTTAGAATTTATATATCTAGGATAGGTCCCGAGATCTATCAAAGGATCAATGGAGCAAGACAAAAATAGTATGGGCATAATTCTACTATAAATTAAATTACTAAAAAAAAGATAAAAGAAAAACGAAACCAAAGAAAAGAATCTTTTTCTTTTTTTAGATTTCCCATCTCAAGAAGTCATTGCTTGATCCATTAACAGATGATCTGCGGAGTTCTATTCCATGATAACTTCTTCGATTGAAAAAGAATAGCTTAATAAGTAGACCTCCAATTTTTTTATGCTTACAAACCTGACATGAGATGAGTCAAAAAAGCATAAAACAAATCTCTAGTCGTCTCAAAAAAGTGAAATGCGCGATATGTGATCGCTCAACGGAAGACAGATCTAATCTTATTATGTTTGAACCTCTTGTGGACAACAACTATCATTTCCCAATAGAAAGTTGTTATTGTCGTACTCTAATATAATTAGAAAGCGGAATACGGCCTTTCCTCTTCTCTTGAACAGGAAACGTAAAGAACGAGGAAACAAATAAAGAAAAAAAGAAAAAACCATTTCAGATTTTTTTCTTTTTGTAATATCCATAATTCTGGTACGAGCTTGTTTTACAACATAGAATATGTGCGGAAGAATTCGGTTTTGGAACAATTCCCATCATGCGTAGATTAGGTTTCGAAATACAACTATGTATCATTCCTGTCTTGATCGAATGGTTATTATTCCAGTAGTGTATTTTCTTATTCATTACTGTATTTCAGGTCTAATTTTGAAACAGAACATTCTTTTTTTTAAGCTTTGCAAAACGATCATTAAACAATTGGATAGAATTCATTACTCAATCGATTTACTCGATTCGTAAGTACCACCTAGAGTCACACTCCTTACCCATAACTACTAAGTGAGCGGGAAAATGTCGACTACCATTAAAGCATCCCAAGCGAGCTTACTATATCCATAATAAATATTCCCTCCTATCTCTAGGAAAGGACATTATTCCATTATTTGATCAATAATCTAGTGGAATCATGGCACCGAGTCAAAATTAATTTCTGACCTTAACTTAAGGCTATTGATGAACCAATCCATAATCTACTCGTACAGATTATAAGATTTCTGGTAGAATCTGGAGCATTAAGCATAAATACAATCACACACTTTCTCAGTAAAATAATAGCAAAGGCATACTCCTATCCAATGGACATGTAGGAGTACTAAGACCTATTGTTTGTTACCCCCCTTTTTCATAACAAAGACCCCAAAATATCCATCAAGAAGATAACTATCTATCATATCCTCTATTTCCTTTTGATCTAAGCCTTACTGTTTTGTTTTTGTGAAAGATGTGATCACCATCACCAGTATACATACATTCTTTCTTTTTTTCGTAAAGCCCCTATTCCCCACGGGCACAAGAATTTTTTTGTTTCTTCAACTTTTACTTTACTCTTTACTCTAAAAGCCGACCAACTATCCGGATTGACTGTTGGAGTAACTCAGAGACTCTCGTGAGTCTGTATGACCAAGTATCTTCATCCTTTCCACAACTTCTAAATTGATTCCCTCCGCCTATCCAATCGAATTCCCAGACAAGTCAGTAGACCCAACGGTGGTAGTGTACGATAATTAGGAATTCTTGATAGTCTTTCGTACAATCTCTTCCTTCAATCCTATAAGCAACAAATGGGTGTCCTTTATGAACCTTTGGATACCCCGATTCCGACCTCGGTACTTCTTTTTGAATCCCAAAGTTACTTCCTATTTCTGGATTCTATTTATCACTCTTTTATTTAGTCGACTTGTATTATTCTACGTATAACATAAATGTCCGAACCATCCATAATCATATTAAAATCATAATCATATTAATAATGTACGGCTTACTTCATCCTATTTGTACGGTTTGGGCCACACCCAAAGCCCCGGATTTTGAGAAAAAAATTGCTTTCTTTAAAAAAATTGAATTTCTTTATAGAACTAACAGATTCTAAAAATAAAGTATCGATAGGCTATCCTTTTGCCGCTCCTTCGGCTCCGGGACGAATTTCGTCGAGTTAATCCGCAGAATAAAGAAATCCCAAGTTTTTTGTTGATCAGGCGACACCCAGATTTGAACTGGGGATAAAGAGTGGCATTCCCCCGCCTTACCACCTTGGCCCTGTCGCGCCAAAACAAATCGATCCAAATAAATAAAAAATAGATTTCTGGTCAAAGACTTACAAAAATTAGGGCAAATTGGACCATTACCTATTTGTTTTGGTTGTTTTGAATTAGTAAAGGTTTCTTCAATTTGTATCTCAAATTGGTTGCGTTTTCCTTAAATGGCAGAACCAAAATCAAATGATTTATGACTAACAGATCAATTATTTTCAAGTGACTCAATCTTTTTTCAATTCAATTATAACATAGAATTATAACAATAATATATGTGTCTAGTAAACCTCAACACAGAAATTGTTACACAATACCGCTCGTATGTACATATCCCACATATCCTATGATAAGCGTGTCAGCCCTTCTTTTTTCATTTTCCTATATGCAAATAGAAACATAGGAATTAGGATATAGTGCGACCTGACTTCTGTTGCCCAAGTGGAAATTACGATACAAATTATATGCGGACAGGAGATAGCTGATAATTGGCATGCCTTAATAAATATTACTCCTATTACGCAATTCACTCTATTCATATATTCTACAGCAAAAACCTAATGCTAAATTTTTTTTGAACAGGAAATGGAAACTCAAATAAATTAAAGTAATGCTAAAAACAGGGAACTCTCTATTGTTCCTGTCGTCTTTATCTCAATTCATAGGAGATTCAATTTCATCCTGTAATCCATTTATTTTTTTTGTACCCAAGCAATCTGTTCGTTATATCAGAATAAAGTTTGATCGTAGATCATACTAATAGGTAGAAATTGATCATAATACTAGTAGAAATTGAATGAATTTTTATATTCTCTATAAGACCTCCATAAGTGTAAGTGACAGAATTTTTCCGGGAATGCTTTATCATTCTTTCCATTTGTACCTGTCGCAAATCGAACTTGCGTCGAAAATGCTCTTCAGTCCTCGTGTCTCTTTCCGTTCATACGTATGAAATACTTATATGGAGTTGGCTAAAATTTCATGGATTCATTAAACAGAATATCCTTCCATCATTGCTAGATTCCGACCGTATGGTTCGATAAATAGTGAGCTAATAATGGATTTTTTCAATAACCGGAAACGTAGATTAATATATGCTCTCGGAAGATGGAAATGAGGGAATGGCCCCACAATACCTCTGGATTTAGGTCAGATCCCAATTTGAGGCGATTGTTGTAGTTCCCAAAAAAAATTAATGAGGCTTGACGGAAGGAATTTTCATAGTTTCCAAAAATTGACGATACAGATCAGAAATTTGAATTTAAATTATTTGTGGACAAGTATCAATTGGAGAAACCCTTTATAAACGAAGAGATGCTGTGTTATGAATCACTCACAATCTTTCTGAATTATATGTACCCGGGGATTAATTTGGAAAACCGGTAGAGATATTCACGAACAACACCGTTTTTATTGGTAACCTTCCCTAATGAAGTCCTGGAACCTTTATAGTGTAAAATGGAAATATACCGGGAATTGTGACAGTCGTCAAATATGCAAAGTCCGGGTATTTACTACCGTTCAGAATTTGGACCCATACGGAATTTGCTGTCTAGTACCCGCACAATAATCTCAATTGGGAGGAAGACGGCATTCGAAATGTGATAGAACAGCAGGATATGGGCCCGGTTAATTAGGAAACAAAATATCTATTCTAATTCTATCACAGCTATGGGTTTCGAATCTACGAGAATCTAGATACTGTTTGTTACCCTGAAATTTTCTTGTCTTTCCCGAATAATACGAGAAAAAAAGATTGTTCACAGTGAAATGCTATTTTGGAATTTTATCAACAATTTGCTTGTGTAGGCTGGGATCCGGATTCTGAGTCTTTAGTAACGATTACAAAAGAAATTATTTTCAACCAAGATGGTGAAATTAAGGACGGATTGGTCGACGCAATTGAACCGGAGACTGATCTTGATATACCTCATAAGAACAATACTTTTTATTACCACGAGATGTCTTTGCTGCTGCGGATCCATTTGTATCGGAATTAATTTTGAATGGGTACCCTTGTGACGATATGATCACTTGAAAAACTAAACGGATTCGTTCTCTAGCGTATCTGTTACATGATCATTCGGACTGGCTCGTTTGTTCGTTTAGAAAATGCGGTTCTAGGAACTATATGCGGACAAATTCGTCATAAATTGGACCGACTCCTCCACAATCTAATTGGTACTTCAACTTCATTACAACCACTTATGAATCGTTTTTTGGCCTACAATCCTTTATCTCAAGTTTTTGAATCGAACTACTGCCATTTGACACACCAATGCGTCATGGGGCGTAAAAATTGAGTTTTTTGGTCCTTGAGGATTGACGGGGCGAACTTCTAGTTTTCGGATACGAGATATTCATCCTAGCCACTATGGACGTATTGTCCAATTGTACACGTCCGAAGGAATCAATGTTGTACTTATGGATCCTAGCTCATTCATGTTGTAGGATTGGTCTTGGGGATCTATAGAGATCCCTTTTATGCAATATCTGAAAGTCAAAAGGGGCACAGATAGTTTATTTATCACCAAATAGAGATTAATATTATATTGTAGCATCCTGAATTCTTTGGCCTGAATGCGGGTATTCAGGAAGAACAGTTTTGTTCCAGCCCGAATAACCGTCACGATTCCTGACTATTGCAATGGAACAGATTCATCTTAGAAGTATTTGTCCCTTCCAATATTTGGTGTCGGTATTGGAGCTCCCTCTTTCCTTTTATTAGCTAGGCATAATTCATGCGAATCGGGCGTTAATGAGTTTCTAAATCTGCAGCGCCAGCAGTTTCGCGCTTTCTCATTCGAAGGTGCAATTGTTGTAACTGGACTGTAAAACGGCAACCGGCTCTAGATTCGGGTTCCTGCTATAGCCTGCGGGGCCACACGAGGGAAAGATCATTTATACCTGACCCTCACAAGAGTCATTTTATCAAGCATAATGGGGACGCTACTATAATATAAGTATTCCATTAGTTTATCTATCACGTTCCAACAAAAATACTTTATGCCTCAAAAACCTCAGGTTCCGCGGGTCAAATGCATTAAAAATGGACAAATTCTAGCGGGGAGCGGGGGTGTTCGGGGCTGTGGGACGATGGTGTTGGGGGAAACTGCTTTAGAAAAAAACGTATTAGTAGCTTATATGCATGGGAAGGTTACAATTCTGAAGACGCAGGAACTAATTAGCGAACGTCTGGTATATGAGATATTTTTACTTCTTTTCAATCCGTAAAGTATGAAATTCAGACCAATGTGTGAGGGGCATCAAGGACCTGAAAGAATCACTGAAGGAAATACCACCATCTAGAGGCTCATTTTACCTGCTCCGCAATTGTAGACAGACATGGAGTTGTGAATGCTGGGGATCTTGGGTAAAACAGGTGTATATTTTAGTAGGTTAAAGTAACACTCAGACCGCAAACGAATCGTCGATCTCCAAGGATGGATTGAGTTAGCAGCGGCGGATACGGGGTGGGGGTGGAATTCATGTATCCACTGCAAAGAAGCTTCTCTAAAACTACCTATAGGCGGAAGAGGTCCGTTAAGGGGGGGGTGGTGAGGGTGGTGGAGATGGACCGGAAAAAGGGGGTTCACGGTTATAATTCGGAATGATTCGTTATATATGTCACAGAAACGTGAAATCATAAGTAGGTGATAACAGTAGCTTGGAAGACATGGGAATAGGTTAATCATTTCAAATTTTGCCTAGACAAATAGCCCTATTTGCAAGATGGGAACGACCTGTTTATATGGTCCTTCAACCCATTAGTAGTACCATCACGACGAATGAATGTGGGACAGATATTTGAATCTTCGCTCGGGTTAGCGGGGGATCTGCTAAAGAGACATAATGAATAGCACCTTTTTGGAGATATTCAAGAGGCTTCGAGAAAACTATGTTTTCCGGAATTATATGAGCCAGTAAGGCAGAACAAAAAATCCCATGGGTATGTGAACCTCGAATATCCGAAAAAGCAGAATTATTGATGGAAGAACAAAATCCTTTTGAACAACCTGTTCTAATAGGAAGTCCTTATTTTTTAAAATTAATTCAGCAAGGTTATGATCCAATCCATTTGACCTTTCTAGTGGACATTACCGCACTGTACACAACAACCCCTTAGATGAAGGGCGGAAGCAAGGGGGACAACGAGTAGGGGAAACATGGATTTTGGGCTCTAGACTGGATTGGTGTTGCTCATATTTTACAAGATATCTTACTTATCACATCTGATCATATTAGAGCTCGTCAGAGTACTGGTGCTACGTCCATTGGAGGAAATATCTAACCCAGAAGATTGGCTCCAGAATCTTTGTCGCTTGCTTTCGTTCGAGAACACGATCTTTAGCGCTAGAACTGAATCTTTCCTTGTATCCAGAGAAACTTCCATAGTATAGGAGGAAGCTTGATCTGAATGAATCAGAATTTCGATTCTCTGATTTGTAACCGTATAACATCAACAACTTCGGAATTGGACTAGTTTTCTCTCACGAATAAGTCTTGGGGCCCAATATTTTCCTAATGGAGAGAAGTTGGAGAGGTGACAAAGCCCTTACGTATTCATTTAAGACCATAACCAAAAAAGATGATTGGTTTTGTGAAAGAATTCTGGGCCCAAAAAATGGATTTGTGCTTGTTGAAATTATCGAGTGATTGGAGCTGGAAAACGGAATACCCGAAATTTTGTGAACAATGCGGGTGGAATTTGTTGTTCTCGGATCCTAAGATATCATGGGAACATCAAATCCATGTCCAGGGACTCATGTGTGGTATTTGAAACGTCTTCCTAGTATGACTCGCGAAATCTTTTTTAGATCCCCCCTTAATGAATGAGAAGCCTAGTATACTGCGATGTGTTATTTGAATCAAAATTTTCGTTTACAGATTCGGACTGCGAAACTGTCATCCCATTCAAGGTCCGTTGGTGTGCCCCCGCTCGGACTGTGGTTTTGGGAGAAGTACAAGTAACGCGAAACTCGAATGACATAGGTGATTCAATACTTCAAGCAAGGAATTGAGCCATGTGTCGATTCCGTATAAATAGGAATTGCTAGTTATACCTCGTGCAAAAAAACCACTTTTTTGTGGAATCGCTATTCCATTTCTTTATAGAGAGATTCTGTTTAGCAAGCAAATATAGCCTGGTTTACAGAAGAGTCTATCTATCGCATATGATGCTTCAAGGGCATCATGTGATAACCATCGAGGTGAGGTAGGACTAAAGGATCGAATAGAGAACGTAATAGACATAAATCCCTTCCGGGTCCCAAAGTTTCTTTTAAGGGGAATCTCATTTGACGGTAGAAGTAGACTACTCAAAAATCCTACTGTTTAATTTTGTCATAAGTGAATTCTGCAAATTAATAAACAACGAAGAATCGACTCGTTTGTCCCTTAGTGGGAACTTGAGTAAGGAGTAGTTCGTTTGTTTGTAGGGTTTTTTCGAACACACTTTTCAAAATAGGAAGAATCCCCTTTTTGGAGGTATACTCTTGAATCCGGATGAAGGAAACTTTCACGTCGATTTTAAAAGGGGAATCCAATCCTACGTACCTATCCGATTGTTTTCTTTTGCTAGGTCCAATAGCGAAAAATACACTACTTTTCTTACGAGTACGAGGTTTATTCGAATATGAAATCCACTCTCGGAAATACCGCATACCACTTTTTTTACTTACCCAAGGCTTCGTAGGCTTTCGAAATCGAGAAATCTCTACAGAGCAGGTGCTATCAGAGAACAATTACCGATTCAGATTTGGCGAAATTATTACAGTTCATTCATTAGGAGAATGAAGGAATTAGGGGCGAGTGGTCCACTGGAATGAAATTGGGAAGATAGAAAAATTAGAAGAAGAAAGGATTTTTTTGGTTAGACGCAGGAATTAGCTAAACATTTTATTCGAACAAATGTAGAACCACATGATGGTTTTGTTCTTATTTACCATTATCTTCCTCCCGATTTGAGACAAATCAGTCAGCTAGATGGGGCTAACTATGATTTTCGAATATTAATGAACTTCTATAAGACGAGTTATCTAGCGGGAAGAATACTCTTTTTACCGATCGAGTAGCAACAGTATATCTACGCATGGGAATAGTAATGTGTCATGATACATTGGTACAAGCAGGCCGTGAAACTTCTTAGATAATGGTATTCCCCCGTGGACAACCCAATGATTTATGGTCATAATAAAGTTTACAAGTCATTTTCCAGATGTAATTGAAGGCCAAGAGGAAGATTTCGTGAACTCCTGCTTGGTAAACTGTCGCTTATCGGGACGTTCCGTCATTGTCGTGGGTCCTTCGCTTTCATTACTCTGTTGGATTACCTCGAGAAATAGACAACGACGCTTTTCCAAACATTTGTAATTCGTGGTCTAATCAGACAACATGTTGCTTTCTAACATCGATTGCTAAAGTAAAATCCGGGAAAAAGAACCCATTGTATGGGAAATACTCCAAGAAGTTATGCTGGGGCATCCTGTATTTTGAATAGAGCACCCACCCTGCACATATTAGCATACGGCGTTCCAACCCTTTTAGTGTGAGGGACGGGCGCTATTTGTTTTACATCCATTATTTTGTTAGGGCTCAATTGCAGAGCTTTGATGTGGATCAAATGGCTGTCATGTACCTTTCATCTTTGGAACTCAAGCGGAGGCTCGTTTACTTATGTTTTCTCATATATCTCTTGTCCTCCCACTATTGGGGATCCATTTCCCGCCAACTCAAGATATGCTTATCGGACTCTATTTATTAACGCGCGGGAACGTCGAGTTATTTTGTGCAAATAGTATAATCCAATAGATATAGTTTGCGGAAACACCAAAATAAAAGGTTGACAATACAAAAAATGACTATAGGTTAATACGTAAAAATACTTGTATGCATCAAACCCTCAGGTTTCCGCCGGGGTAAATCATTAAAAAGGGACAAATTCTAGCGAGGTGCGGATACAGTTTGGGGGGAACTTGCTTTAGGAAAAAACGTATTATTAGCTTATATGCCATGGGAAGTTTACAATTCTGAAGACGCAGTACTAATTAGCGAACGCTGTTATGAAGATATTAACTTCTTTTCACATCCGGAAAATATGAAATGCAACTCATATGACAAGCCAAGGACCTGAAAGAATCACTAAGAAATACCACTCTAATCGCTCTTTACTCCGCAATAGACAGAATGGAGTTGTGATGCTGGGATCTGGGTAGAAACAGGTGATCTTTTTATGTAGGTAAATTAAACACCTCAGACAGCCAACGATCGTCGTATGCCTCCAGAGGAGTAGCTTAGTACGAGCCGATACTTGGAATTCAGGTATCCATCTGCAAAAGAAACTTTCTCTAAAACTACCTATAGGCTAAGAGGCGGCGTTATTGGTATGTTGAGGCGATGGATCCGGAAAAAAAGGGGGTTCGCTGTATGGAGGAGTCTGGAAATGATTCGTGTAATATTTCACAGAAACGTGAAATCAAAGTAAAAAAGGTGGATAAATAGCTGGAAGACATTGGATAAGGTTCTTTCAAAAATTTTGCCTAGACAGATATGCCCTCTTTGCAAGATGGAACCCCTGTTGATATGGTCTTCAACCCATTAGGAGTACCATCACGAATGAATGTGGTACAGATATTTGAATGCTCGCTCGGTTAGCGGGGGATCTGCTAAAGAGACATTATAGAATGCACCTTTTGATAATATATGAGCAAGAGGCTTCGAGAAAACTAGTGTTTTCGAATTATATGAAGCCAGTAAGCAAACCAAAAATCCATGGGTAATTTGAACCCGAATATCCGGGAAAAAGCAGAATATTTGATGAAGAACAGGAATCCTTTTGAACCACCTTTCTAATAGGAAGTCCTATATTTTAAAATTATTCATCAAGTTGATGATAAAATCCCATGGACGTTCAGTGGCCATTACGCACTTGTTACACAACAACCCCTTAGAGGAAGGGCGAAGCAAGGGGGACACGAGTAGGGGAAATGGAAGTTTGGGCTCTAGGAGGGATTTGGTGTGCTCATATTTACAGAGATCTTAACTTATAAATCTGATCATATTATAGCTCGTCAAGCGTACTTGGGTCGAACGATCATGGAGGAAGAGTATCTAACCCAGAAGATGGCTTCCAGATCTTTTTCGATTGCTCTTCGAGAACTACGATCTTTAGCTCTATAACGAATCACTTCCCTTTATCCTGGAGAAGAACTTCCAGATTAATAGAGGAAGCTTGATCTGAATGAATCAGAATTTCGATTCTAGATTGACCGGTATAAACACAACAACTCGAATTGGACTAGTTTCTCCTCAACAATAAAGGCTTTTGGGCAACACAATCTTACTAATGGAGCGATCGTTAGAGAGGTGACAAGCCCTATACGTTTTTCATTATAAAACAATAACCAGAAAAAAGTGGATTGTTTTGTGAAAGAATCTCTGTGCCCATAAAAAGTGGATTTGTGCTTGTGGAAATTATCGAGTGATTGAGCTGAAAAAGAAGACCGAAATTTTGTGAACAATGCGGGGTGGAATTTGTTGTTCTCGGATACGCAGATATCAAATGGGATACATCAAACTCGCATGTCCAGTGACTCATGTGTGGTATTTGAAACGTCCTTCCTATTTATATCGCGAATCTTTTAGATAAACCCCTTACGGAATTAAATTGGCCTAGTTAACTGCGTTGTGTGATTTGAGCAATTTTCCGTTTTACAGATTCGGCCTGAGAACTTGTCTCCCATTCATCCGATTGGGGGCCCCGGCTCTGACATGTGTTTTTTTGGGGAGAAGTAAAAGTAACACGAAACTCCGATTATAGGGTGTATTCAATACTTCCAAATGCAAGGGGAATTGATCCAGGTCGATTCCGTATAATAGGAATTCTAGTTATACCTCGGGAAAAACACTTTTTTGTGGATCAAGCTATTCCAGTTCTTTTATAAGAGATTTCTGGTTAAGCAAGCAAATTAAGCATGGTTTACAGAAGTCTATCTCTCGCATATATGCTTCAAGGGGCATCATGGGATACCATCGAGGTGAGTATGGACCTAAAGGATCGAATAGAAACGATATATAGCATAAATCCCTTAACGGTCCCAAAGTATTCTTTTAACGGGATTCATCATTTGACGGGAAGTAGACTACTAAAAATTCCTACATTTCTTTTGGTCATAAGTACTTCGGAAAATAAGTAAAAAAAGAAGAATGTAATCGTTGGTCCCTAGTGGAACTTGAGAAGGATATTCTTTGTTTTGTAGGTTTTTTTCGAACAAACTTATAAATGAAGGAAGAATCCCCTTTTTGTAGTACTACGTGAGCGGATGAAGGAAACCTTCACGTCCGATTTTAAAAGGGGGAATCCCACTCCTACAGAACCTATCTCGATTTTTCTTTTGCTAGCCCATAGCGAAAAAACCTACTTTCTTACGATTACGAAGTTTTTTATTTCGAATATGAAATCCAATCTCGGAAATACAGCATACCAACCACTTTTTTTTACTACCCAAGGCTTCGAGGCATTTCGAAACGAGATCTTCTACAGGAGCAGGTTGCTCATCGAGACATTACCTAGTCAATTTGCGAATTATACAGTTACTCATTCAGTATAATTGAAGGAATTAGTGAGAGGGTCCCTGAATGACTGGGAAGATAGAAAAAATTAGAAGAAGAAAGATTTTTGGTTAGACCATGGAATTAGCTAAACAGTTTATTCGGCACAAATGTAGACCGAATGTGGTTTTTGTGCTTTATTCCCAGTTCCTTCCTCCCAGTTGAGACCATCATTCAGATAGATGGGGTAAACTAATGATTCGGATATTATGAACTCTATAAGACAGTTATCTATCGGAATAATACTCTCTTACCGATCTATTAGCAACACTAATCTACGCCTGGAATTAGTTAATGTGTCATGAGAAATTGGTACAAGAGGCCGTGGATACCCTTCTTGATAATGGGATCCGTGGACAACCAATGAGGTATGGTCCATACATAAGTTTCACGGTCATTTTCCCGATGTAATTGAAGGCAAAGAGGGAAGATTTCGTAGACTCTGCTTGGTAAACGTGTCCGATTATCGGGACGTTCCGTCATTGTCGTGGGTCCTTCGCTTTCTTCATCAGTGTGGATTACCTCGAAATGCAATAGAGCTTTTCCAACATTTGTAATTCTTGGGTCCCTAATCAGACACTGTTTGCTGCTAACATAGTGAATTGCTAAAGTAAAATTCGGGAAAAAGAACCCATTGTATGGAAATCTTCAAGATTTATGCGGGGGCATCCTGTAATATTTAATAGAGCACCCACCCTGCACAGATTAGTCATACAGGCGTCCAACCCTTTTTAGTGGAGGGACCTCTATTTGTTTACAATCCTTAGTTTGTATGTCTTCACTGCAGACTTTGATGGGATCAAAGGCTGTTCATGTACCTTTATCTTGGAAGCTCATCGGAGGCTTCTGTTTACTTATGTTTTCCCTCATATGCAGCGCTTGTCTCCAGCTATTGGTGATCCTATTTCCGTACCAACTCAGATATGCTTCGGCTCTAATTTATTTAACATCGGGAATCGTCGAGGTATTTGGTGCAATAGTATAATCCATATAGATATAGTTGCGGAACTACCAAAATAAAAGGTTTGACAAATAAAAAAATGACTATAGGTATACGAAAAGAAAGAACCCTATTTTCTAGTTCCTATGATGCACTTGGAGCTTATCAACAGAAACGAATTAGTTTAGATTCCTTTGTGGCTCCGATGAGACTCATCACCGTGTCATTGGATCAGAGAAGTTCCCATCGAAGTTCAATATTAATCTTGGGTACTTATCAATGGATTTATGGCACATCTATAGAAGGAAGTGTAACAAAGGAAATCCGTTGTATTACATTCGAACTACTCTTGGTCATATTTCTTTTTATCGGGAAATAGACTAAGCCATACAGGGTTTGTCGAGCCTACCATACGCTATCTAACTAAGAATCAGATTAGGCGTGTTCGTGCCCATGGAATTCGGGTCTCCCCAATTTCACTGGTATCATAATTTCTTAATTTTCTGCGTGACTCAAGATTGGAGATGAGGAAAGGAGTTTTCGGAATCACTAACTCAGGTCCATTGTCGAATCCCTACTTATCAGAATAAATATAAAGGTACTGTACTTATGGCAGAACGGGCCGAGCTGGCTTTCCCCAATAAAGTGATCAAATGGACTGTTTGAAACGAATTATTAGCAGGTTAATAATTCCATTTCGAATGGCATCTTACATACATATCTGATCCAGTAAAGACTGTTTGGGTTTCCAACAAGCCACTGCTTACATCTATTTCAGTAGGAATTGAGGATCTTTTAACAATCCCTTCTAAGGGTATGTTAAGTCCCAGACGCTGAACAACAAAGTTTTTATTTTGATACACACCCTCATTCTGGAATGTACACGCGGTAGAACAATACGATCATCCATTGAGATATGTATTCTACAATGAATCTTTGAGACAAGAAATGATCCTAATTTTCGGATGGACTGATCCTTCTAATCCGTATCTCGAATGTCCTTTTCGGGAGCTAGAGGAATGCATCTCATGATACCCCAAAGTAGTAGGATGAGAGGATAATGTTCGATCCCAAGGACAATGATTGATTTACCCCATTTCAAAGCATATTACGTGAAGGACTTTCTTTGACCGAAATATCTCATTTCCTTTTATGGCGCCCGCAAAGGAGTTTGAGACTGCTGTACGACATCAGGATGCTGGATACCTCACACCCCGTATCCTTGTTGAGTAGTTCACCCTTGTGGCTGCCT
>PYDT01002247.1:0-23987 GCA_004837865.1 Musa balbisiana
TTCATTACAAAGCATCGATTAGATTACATTTCTTATGTACCCATAGGTTGCTATATGTTGAGATCAGATTTTCAGGGATCAATCTATATTGCTTGCCTGCCTCCCATTATTTTTGCTACAAATACCGCTGTTTTTAGTTTTGGATCTTCTCGAATCAATTCCGCAGGTAAGATCCGGACCTCTTTTTTCTGGATCCTTCGATAAAAGATTCATTCTCTTCATAGAAAAGAGAGTAAACAATAAGATTTCTTTTTCGAGTCATCTCTGGAGTTGACTACCTCATTCAGAATTTTTTTTGATCAACCCGTAGGACTCAATCAAAAGGAAAAGCCCGAGGATACACCGATCCGGCTCGGTTATTGTAGAGTGATAGTCTTCCATTTCTTGAATCTCTCTTCTGATTCAATCGTGGTGTAACGTGATCCCTTTTGTTCCGGTCAGTATAATGAATAAATCAAAATGGATTTTTTGTTCAAGAATGAATCTTTGGAACGTCCATAGTCCGTCATCTTCGGAACCATAATCACATCCCGATCTGATGAAAAGGATGACTTGAGAACGGGAGTTGTAAATACCTAATTATCTGAAGGATCAACCATTTCTTTTCTTTATTTTCCATCGCCTGAAGGGACAAAAGAAAATCTTGTTTTTTCCTTCAAAAATTTCTGATCTTCTAGTGACCTCTCAATAGGATTCGAAAACCCAGATGAAGGTCTGACCATCTGTCGAGAAAAACGAACGAATTGATCTTGTTGGATCCCAGTAAAAAAAAAACTTCGTCGATTTCTTCCGGAAGCAGATATTGTTCATCTGCTTCGCACGTTCCTGGACTAGCCGCGACCATGAGAAGATCCAAAAGGCATTTCGGAATCGATCTGATTCTATCTCTGTTCGTTCCGTTTTGAAAGAAAGGAAGGATCCCAAGAATCCGATCTTTCTTTTTAGTTGCTGAATCTGTTTGATCGCTCATGTGGATATTCTGAAATCCTCATTCCTAATGATCGAATGATCTATGGATTGATCAGAAGATCCTTTCCAATTGGCTAGAATCCCTTACTTAACGAAAAGATCTTGTGGAATCATATTGTCAATTTTGACAGACAGTCCGTACCTTGCAAAAAACCGAATCCCGTTGTTTACCAACCACCCATTGTCTGAACGAATCAAATTCTCGTCTCGATCACGTTCCTCAAAAATCCGATTCGTGGCTGATTCTTCCCCCAACTAACGAAAGAGATCTTGGCGGAATTGCCCATATAAATTGAACACATTTTTGCAAAGAAATACCCCTTGGTTCTCGAGAAGAGATGGGAAACATGCTCAATATCATTTGCTTGAATAGTTTTGCCTCAGGCCCTTGGTTTGTTTGAAGAAACCCTCCCCTTCAATTGGTCCCTTTTTTCACGAAAGCAGACCTGAGATAACAAACAAGTCTTTCCCTAAGATTTCGAATAGCTGTCCCATCAATTCAAGTTGATTAGTTTCGCTTCTTCTTCCTCGGGAAGACGATCAAACCATTCCCATAAATGGTCCTCCTTGCGATCGTATCATCCGTATAGATAAAACAAGAAACTCCAGATATTCGCTAACTTTCGCTTTGAATGAGATCTTAATTCCAGCTACGTTTCATTAATATCTTACACTAGAATCCCCTTTTTTCCCTATCCGGGTTCCTCCACCACCGCGAACTCCGTTAGATTCCTGCTGATCACTTTTTTATTTATTGGGAAACCCCAATTACTCCTGTTCTGATCCATGAAACAACTCGTCAGAAACTCTTTTTTTCCTTCCCTTTTTGTAAGATACAGAACGAAACCAATCAACCTATTGTATTGAAGACACGAAAAGATTCTTCCAAATGTCTCCATTTCGGTCCATGTAATTCATAGGTATAGTAATAACTCCATCAAATAAGATTTTTCTTTGACCAGCTTTTCGATTGTTTAATACTAGATATAAGGACCGCGACTACAAGCAGTACTACAACCTTTGATTACACCTTTGATCATGAAATATCGATTGCTTTTTGAAACACTGCGAATCACGTGAAAGTAGGGTACCCAAATTCGGGGGTCAAAAAGAAGTTTTCATAAAGCGTTCTGATGGAAAAAAATGTATTTGATCCACTAATCTAAGAAATAGTGAGCATTCCTTGATCTCTCTCAATATCTCTCCTATCTCTCAATTCGCGATCCAGATTTGAATTGAGTCGTCCCATATGCCCTCCTAAAGATTTTATTTCATAAAGATTTTATTCAATTGGAATTTGGTTATTTATACATTTTACGATATACTTATTTATAGATATACTTATTTTACGATATACTATTTGAATACGAATCCTTATTTATACATTTACGATATACTTTATTTATACTAATACTTATTTATACGATATACGTATTTCCGATATACTTAGGTTATCGATATACTTATTTACGTATACTTATTTACGATATACTTATTTATACTTTACGATATATTTATTTAACGATATACTTATTTAGCCGATATCTATTTACGATATACTTATTTATACGATATACTTATTAACGATATACTTATTTACGATATACTTATTTCCGATCTACTTATTTATACATAATACTTATTTAACTATTTCTTACGATCTACGATGATCTCTGTTTAAGCTCCATTGCTGAATGTTTAAATCTCCACTCTAATGGCATTCGTAGGTTCAATTCCTGCTGGATGCACACAAATGGGAAGTTCATAAGTCTATGGAATTGGCTCTGTATCTGGAAAGCTCATCACCATACTAACGAATTGGTATGTTATATTCCTACCATAACATATTCAACATTAAGAACTAGAATTCTTATCGATCCGGAACTCAAGTGAAGACATGGATTTATGGATGGCCAAAGATCGTATTTAAGAAAAAAGTATTCGGTTATTGGGGAACCATCAATATACTTCTAATGTCGACTCAGGATCACTAGGACAGAAATAAGCATTGGTTCTAACTCTTCTTTGGTGTAAGGTATAGCTAATAATAGTCATCGCTCCCGGGAAAGGGTAGAAGAATTGGACCTATTATGGGACCAAAATTCTTACCGACGTATGATCATTACGCTTCAAACCGGGTTATTCTATTCCACCTCTTATAGAGAAAAGAATTAAAGCAAAATACTTAATAACACTGCGAATACAGTTATACAAAACTTCTACCCCAGCACACGCAATGGACCGTAAACATTCAATTTAAATCCATCCAGAATAATTTGATCTTGACACACGTTGTATTAAAGTTCGTAGCCAGAGAATTTACCCACGGCATAGAGGGGGGAGGTTCCTAAGCGTCCTATACCGTACAAATCGCTTTTCGACGGAATGAAAAAGACATATCTGGTAAATCGTAACCATAGAATATCGACCAATCGAATGCATACCTTGGTCTCATACACTATGTGATGTTTAGAAGAGATATATTTACATCCCAGATGCTATAAGTGGCGCTACCCTTGTTTCTGTACAGAAGTTCCTATCTCATGGGAAAGGCCCTACCTGGATGAAGTGGGTTTGACTTTGATTGACGGTAAATGAAGTAACCAATTAGGTTACGACGAAACCTAGAAAATCGATCACTGATCCATTTGAAGTACCTCCTACGGATAGACCTCAACCGAAAACTGTTGAGTAACGGCAAGCAATTATTGAGTTCAGTAGTTCCCTCATAGAAATTAGACTGTCAGAGATATGTGTAATATGAGAAGACAAATTGTTTTTAAGCCTCCCAGAACCGGAGCGCCCTTGTTTCAAGGAGGAGGACGTGTTTAGTCACAGTTAATTTGATGGTCAGAGGCGAATTGGAACGCTAAGCAGTGGTAATTAGATCCCCCCGGAAGAGAGATGTCCCTACGGTACCCTAATATGTGGAAGTATCGGACGTAATTTCATATAGTCATTTCGGTCTGAATGCTACATGAAGAAATAAGCCGATGACGAACGGGGAGACCCTATGATGTAGAAGAGCAAACATGATGATTTCGCCGATTTGTATTTCCTAGAATAGCCCTCAGTGGGACTTCATCATACGATTATAAAGATCCACTGTCTAGATATCATCATACTACATCGAGAAAGCCGTATGCCTTGGAAGAAGCGTGTCCAGTTTGGGAAGGGTTTTTATTGATAACAAAGAAGAATCTACTTCAAACCGCTATTCCCCTTGGCACGGCCATACCTAACCTAGAAATCACCTTGGAAAGGGGGGAACAATTAGCTAGAGCAGCAGGTGCTTGTAGCGGAAACGGATTGCAAAAGAGGTAAATCGGCCACATTAGAAATTAACCATCTGGGGAGGTACCGTTTGATATCCAAACAACTGCTTTAGTCAACAGTCGGACAGTGGGTAATTTTGGGGTGAACCAAAAAAGTTGGGTCATCAGCCGATCGAGTTTGGGCTAGGTACGCTTCCTGTAGTAAGAGAGTAGTTAGAACCCTGTAGACCATCCCCATGGGGGGCGTGAGGGAGAGCCCCATCGGTAGAACAAACCCACAAACGCCTTGGGGTTATCCTTCCTTGAAGAAGAAGTAGTAAAGGAAAAAATTATAGTGACGTTTTATATTCTTCGCGGCCGTAAATATGAATATTGAAATAGAATGTTTGAATTTGAAAAAATTGATGGGCGAACGACGGAATTGAACCCCAGCATGGTGGATTTCACATCACTGCCTTGCCACTTGGCTACATCCGCCCCCCTTTTCTAGCGAAGGATTTTATCTTTTTTTTCCATCCTCATTATTGTTTTATTCTTAACCTCCATACTAACTTAGATCGCGATATGACATAGAATGCCATCTTTAAAATAAAAAATGTAAAAAAAAAGGATTAATACACTGTGACATGACACTTCGCTAAAAAAAAACCTTTTGTAGCTAACCATTTATCGAAAATGGAAAAACTCAACATGAGGGAGGGAAAGAATAATAGTAACTTGGTCTGGGCATCTACCAGTAGACCACATGATGGCATACAATTCGCTATTCCTACATGGAAGGAACATTTACCTATTTATATAACAATCGTATGTAGGTCCCAATTGGTGGGGAGCATTCGCGCCTACTTTTACTTTTTCGAGACATCAGAAACGTAGAAATCGCGTCGTAAGTTAATTTAAGTCATTTGATATTAAATTAAAACATTTTAATATTCAATAAATAAAACAATAACTAACACATTTTAATATTAAATATAAAAAATTAAAATATAATAAATCTAACAAAAAAATTGAAATTGAAAATATTTTTTTTGTGAAAACAAAAATACAGTATCAAACACAGTAGCAATACCCCCATGTCTTGCTAAATGCAGACATGGGGTATTGCACTTTGTTTCAACGATTCGATACACTAAGACAAAAATCTTATCCATTTGTAGATGAACTTCGACAGCAGCTTAGGTCTAATGAGGTGTGAGCATACGTTCAATGCCCCAAAAATTTTTTTTACTTGGTTTTTTTTCCCCTACACGTTTAGCACGGTTGATGATATCAGCCCAAGTGTTAATGACACGACCCTGACTGTCAACTACGATTGGTGAAATGAAAACCATTTAGGTTGAAAGCCTGGTGCTATACATAAAGCAGGTGACCTAGAACCATAAGGCCAAGCAGCCAAGAAGAAATGTAAAGAACGAGAGTTTTTGAAACTAGGCATATTGTAAGATCATCGTCCCAAATAACCATGCTCAGCTACGTAGTAGAAGTCTCTCCTCTTGACCGAATCTGTACCCTGCGTTAGCAGATTCGTTTTCAGTGGTTCCCTGATCAAACTAGAGTTTTACCAGGACCCATGCAAAGCACTGAATAGGGGAGCCGCCGATACACCAGCCACACCTAACATGTGAAATGGGATGCATAAGGATGTTTGTGTTCTGCCTGGATACAATCATGAGTGAAATTACCATATATTCCTAAAGTCAACCCATCAGAGAACTTCCTTGACCAATAGGGTAATCAAGCAAAACGCATAGCGCTGCACCAGAGCTGAATACACCAGCAATCCAAGGACGCTACCAGAAACGGCAACTAAGTCCCACCTCACACCCATGTAACAACTACACAGTAAAAGTGGTATAAACAAATTAAGCTCATAGACCACCATTGATAACCACTCATCAAAGTCGCTTCCCGATTGGGTCCAAATTACACTTAGCTGCGAAGTAAGGAATAATAGCACAGAGATAAGTTTATTTTCCATACATAGAGAAGGCCAATCAACAGTTTCACGGGAATACCATCAATACTACTTGAGGAGCAGCAATTAGGTCGATAATAGATACAGTACGTTTTTCGGTCAATAAGGTAGGATCATCAAAACAACCGGCACCCCCCAATGTAGACGGTTTTCAGTGCGGTTATCCATTGCAGAAAACGACCCTAGGCTTGTACTTTCGCGTCCCTCTCTAAAATTGCAGTCACCAGTAAGATCGGTTTATTTCACTTTTCAAGGACTTCCAAGCACACGTATTAACTATAACTATAATGAGATAGATAATAGAAGACTTTGTTTAGTTAACGTATAGCGGACTTATATTCAAGTTCACCATCTCAACAGAACAACATATATCTTCTTATCTATCTACGCGGCTAAATACACCAAATATCTACGACTAATACCTAAAAATTTGTAATGAAATGAATTAAATTGTAAATGAATTGAATTAAAATAGAAAAGAAGATTAATTTTCTATTTTCCGTATGGGTTGCCCGGGACTCGACCCGACGAGTCGGATGGAGTAGATAATTTGTTCCTTGTTACAATAGGGAAAAAATCCCTCCCCAACCCGTGCTTGCATTTTTCTTGCACACGACTTTTCCCTATGTAGACATATAAAAACATCCGAGAAAAAATAAGAAAGTATAAAATTTGACTAAATTTCAGTTGATTCAACCATACACTACACTACTCACTAGCTTTCAAGAATGAGAAATGCGTGAATAATTTTTTCTCTTGATCTCTATATCTGTAGATCATTTCTATTATATCTTCTATTTCTATTGTATTTTTTGCCTATTTTATTATACATTATTTACAGGTCATTGATACGGATAATAATCCAATACCAAATACGTTCTCTATATGATCCATGTACTAAAAAGAATTTATTTTGGGGGAAGATCAAAGAAATAACTTGTTTCTTCTTCGTAAAGAATTCTCTAATAATACCGACTAATCTTTGCAAAAACTGCGTATTGTACTTTTATGTTTACGGGCCAAAGTTTAGCACACGAAAGTTCGAGTAGATACTTTCATTCGATACAAACTCTGTTTTTTGAGGATCCACTATGATAGTGAAAAGAATTTCTACATATCCTGCCAACTCGATTAATAAGTCACAATCTGATAAATCGTCCAAATCGGCTTACTAATAGGATGCCCGGATACTGTACAAAATTACTTTTGACAATTCGAAAAAAACCCCAAGAAAAAAAGGAAATAAATTTTTTTTGGGACTATGGTATCAAATTTTCTTAGTAAGAATATCCCTTAGACATGATTCCTAGCATTTGATTCCTTACGCCGACGAATTTATTATACACTTTAAAGATAACCCAGAAAATGAAGAATGTTTTGAGATGGGTTGTATATGGATCCTGTACGGTTGAAGACCAAAAATTAAAAATATTGTCAGAAATTTCAAAAGTGGCCTTTCCATTCTTCATCAAGCAATGATTTCCCCTTGAACCAGAATCGCTTTTTCTTGATATCGAACTAGTGGCAGAAGGATCCTTGAAGACCCATACAGTCTTCTGAAAAAATTTCGGCACACTACAAGATGTTTCTATTTTTCCATAAAATGTGTTCGTTCAAGAAGGCTCCACAGATTTATCGTAAAATAAGAATATGTTTACTAAGAAAACTATACAAATTCAACTTCAGGGAAAGGGGGAAGGGGAAAAAAAAAAAAAGAAGAAGGAAAGAAGAAGGGGAGGGAAAGAGGGGGGAAGGAGGGGGGAGGGGGAGGGATAGAAAAAGAAAGAGGGAAAGGGGGGGAAGGGCCCGCATTACTCCGAAGAAATCGATGTGGGTTTTTTAAAAGAAATAAAAGAACTATTTTGGTTCTTCTCTAAGGGGGAGGAGAGGAGGGGGGGGGGGGAAGGGGGGGGGAGGAGGAAAAGGAGGGAAGGAGAGGGGGGGAAGGAGGAAGAAAGGGAAGGAAAAAGAGAAAAAGGGGGGAAGGAGAGGGGGGGAAAAAGGAAGAAAGGGAAGGGGGAGGAAAGGAGAAGGAAAGGAAAGAGGGGAAGAGAAAGGAAAACGGGAGAGGGGGCAAGGGGGAACGCATGTCGGATGAAGAAGGGAAAGGCAACGGGGAAAGTTCGGGCAATATTATTGTAAGGGGGGGAGGGAGAAAGAAAGGAAGAAAGGAAAGGAGCAGAGGAGGGATAGGCTACAGTGCACCACACCACACTGCGTAGGATAACCACCCATATTGCACTAATTGTATAGAATAAACTATGTGAAAACATGCATCAGTGTCTTCGGTAGTATCATATGCATTCGAGACAATTCATATAATATTCAGTATAGGGATGGAGAAGAGGACCGAAACGTGCACGTAAGAGGGATGCACATACGGGTGCGACATCAACTGTAGTCCAAGTGCACTGTGCAAGTGCATGTACATGGTCCCTGGACTTATAAACCATATGGGATGGTGGATGAAGCACGTGCGTACCATGGCGAGCGCAGATAACGAAAATGTACAATGGGCCTCGTATATCTAATATCCCTTGCTAAAGGCAAGTACATATTGAATAGCATCGGCGTGGGTGGTAAAAGGGTTATGAGGGACTTTTGGTATTGTTTTTTTGGCTATGCAACGTGTACAACAGAATGACACGTGAATGTTCCGTGTGAATACACTAGGAAAAAATTATTCCACAATTGACTGGTGCAAAAACCTCGTATAGGCGATCTGCAGACAAAACATAAAATGGAGCAGAGAAATAGACATCTAGGTGTGCCCAAGAACGAACAGGTGAATGGTATCAGGGTCACCGAGGAACAAAAATACAGTAACGGCGGCAGATAAATCAAATAGATTGATTGTTTGATACATGTGCGGTCATAGCGGAGAGGAAAATACTGCGATGTTGACCAGGGGGAGGGGAGTACGAACTAAATGTATTGCCAAACCCCAAAATTACGGGTTCTAAAAGTGAACTATTTACACCCTGATCATAAGTCAAATCGTAATATACTCCTAAAAAGAAGTGGATATAGAAATGATTGTTTGCCGTGGAATCCTATCTGTTGTTCTATATGCCTTGAATTCCTTCCATTTTACCTTCCACTTAAGCAGGGGTAGGGATGCATTTATATGGGTTAGGTGCAAGATACGGTAGGGTAGGGGCAAGAATATGGTGGCAAGGAACAGGGTTTTTGTATTCTTTAATGTATATATAATACAATAGATAAGTAAAAAGTCGGTAAACACCGAAAAAAAGGGGAAACAGGAGTCGGGCAAGTGCGACAATATATCTTTTTATTCTCTTGAAAAATTGCAAAAATCGAATTGGGAAAATTGTATGGGCTTCGAAATTGTTTCATCAATTCGTTAAATAATACAAGAGATCGAAACCCATTAATTTTTAAGGTCAACCGATGCCGCGTCTTTTGAGCGTTTATGAATTGTAGTTCTCTTGATCAGTATACTGTTTCTTCTACACAGTCCGTTTCGTACTCCTATACAGAAGTTATGAGTGTCATTAAACAAAAAAAAGGAAAAAGAAATCCATGTCCACCACAGATAACCAACCCTTTCCGTATCATGCACTAATCTAGGTTTTACGTCTAATTAGATCGGGTATCGTTCAATTCAAATAAGACATGCTCGGTGCTTGTTTGGGTGTACCATAATTGAACCATAGGCTCTATCCATTTATTCACTAGACCCAACGGTTAAATGGGAATAAAAAGGAAAAGAAAAAAATTTGTTTGGGATCCTTAAAACCATGCCAAAAATTTTTATTTTGTAAACGATCCATATAAGGAGTCAACTAAATCAAAGTTCCCTTCATTTAGAGGATTTGTAAGTTTTGGTTAATAAAGTAAGAAAAATGTAGTTATTATTTTTATTACGACATGCTAACTTTTTCCATTCATTACCTTTGAGGATCAGTCACGTGGTCTTATGAGACATCTACCAATTAGTCTTAATCCTAATGTTGTTGCTTCATCCAAATGGTAAAAGATCCTAAGTCGCCTTAAAAGCCATTACTCTGCGCCGTGTGCGTTAGGCACGTAATAAGCATGAAAATACAAGTACGGCATAGTTTCAGAATACTAGGGTCGAAAAAGTGAAAAGATAAATGTAAAAGTTACGCAAACTGCACGCGACCATTCAGAAAAGCGCATTATGAAGCTGAATATAAATGCGAAAAGAGATAATAACAATAGATGGAGTCAAATATACCCAAGGAGAACGGTAAGTCGAAAAGAATGTAAAAAATAGAATCAAAAAGTAAACAGCAGAGTCATAGATGAATAATAACAACACGCCTGGACAAATATGCCTAGCTAAGAAGAAGTGTGCACGCAAGCGGGGGAATATGTGAGGCACGCGACTGCGAGCCAGGACTGATATGCAGTTAGTGTTGATATTTGGTTAAATTGCAACTAGATACAAAAAGAGCGAAAATCTTATAGACAGTACAACCCAACATGCAAACCGCTTATTGGGTAGAGGTCAAAGGGTAGATAGACAACCCAGTAGGGGTGCTGTAGACTACCGAGATTATTAATGTATCTGATATCAATTTTAGGTAGTTTTGTGTGCGTAACACCGTTAAGGTACCATATGAATGCAAGGTTGAACAGAAACACAAATACGAAATAAAGTAAATACAATAAAGGAATAATGGTTTGTGGGGTATGGTGTACACGACCATAATCACGAAAAAGTGGTTTGGATGGGGAAAAATAAGGAAAAGATAAAGAAAATCTCGGATTAATTCATCACAATCATATGTGACGAAGTCAGCAAGATTAAACTCGCCTTGCTTTGGGTTGGTGCATTCTACACAGAGGCCATGCAGAAACAGTAACTTTAAAGATAATGGTGATAGAGCAAAGAAAAGGGACACATTATATAGGATACAAAATGTGATAACATAGGCACAGAATTGTGAGGTACAAAAGAAAGGACATGGTTTAGATGAGTCTCTACATCCCCGCCTGTTTAAATAGTAATTATATTATGGTTGGATGTTTGGTACTTGTAATGAACAAACGAAAGGATTTGGTAGTGAGGGTCTATATAAGCGCCAAGATCGGAGCCGTACAAGAAAATGTGCATAAAACAGGGATCACTAGGGTACGGGCGCGCCGATAATTGTCGATGGACTATGTGAAAAGCTGGCACGTTTTAACCACATAAGGTGGCTTATCTATTCAGTATCGAGCGCGAAACACCGACGTACGAAAGTCTCTCGAATCACGTCGCGGCGAGAGACGCAAGCACTAGGCGCACGACCGACTTCAGATACTGCTGGCAACAGGTGGGTAAGGGGGGCGATGGACTGCAGAAAGAGAGGCAACACACTACTCCCTCCCGCTAGAACACATCCATAGGAGCGGATTAATGGTTCTCATCTCAACAAGCGGGGACTACAGAGCTCTGTAGAAATGATTCCGTATGTGCTAAGTTTCTAAGAGTAGAGATCATTCCTAGTAAGATAACTACAAAGAACAACCAAGGGCTGCAAACGGTAGGCACGATCAAGTCAGTGTAGTCGATCGTGTCAGACTATTTAGTACAGTGGCGAGCGTGCTTCCTACAAAAAAAAAAAGACATTTCATTCCGTAACTCCATAACTCAGATTGGGTAAATTCTGACGAATTCCGAAAGGGAATCCGTAGACATTTATTGAGCCCGTCTCTAACCTTCTTTGTGTTCTCATCTCGAAATCTATTGTTATTCCTGATTCTGATCCACTTTTTGGACAATTGCCAATAGTGTTTCCTGTTTCGGAAATCCTTTATCTTTGCTTTGTAAATCATTGGGTTAGACATTACTTCGGTGATCTTTACTCCTTTCAAAAGGGGCAGCTACATACCTTTTGTTTTTTTATTTCTTTCTATAGACTAGAATACCTATCGAAAATAGATACAAAATTGATTCCTCTGGTATAACCTTTTTTTTGATCGAATAGTTTTATCCATTCCGATTATTTATATTTTAAGGATATACTTTACAAATTGGTCTAACTTATTGATTGATTGGCACTAACCCTAGATTCCTTCCCCTTTCTAATGATCAATCCTTGCCGCTCGAGCTCCATCATGTCATCAACCTAACAAAATTAGATTCCTAATGGAACAGAACAAACTATGTCCGAGCCAAGAGCATCTCATTTCTATAGAAATGGTGGATGTAAACAAATCTCACAGTGTATCATGTCCTTCAAGTCGCACGTTTGCTTTCTACACAGCGTTTCAACGAAGGTTTAACCATACAATTTCCTCTAATTTAGAATTCAATTTAATTTCAAACCGCATGGAATTGATTTACTATGTAATCATGAATAGTCCGTGGCTCGATGGGAACACGGGAACTATAATAATAGTCTATAACTTCATACCTATGGAGAGATAAGTTATTGGTATTTATCCGGAGAAAGCTCTCAGGGATCCAATTTCTTTAACTTCGATATTCTATCATATGAATAACGTATTTTCTAAGAACTATGCTTGCTTGAAGACTTATTGGGGACTTTACATCTCCAACAGATTGTTCGGACGATCAATCATGAAGTCGAATCTATTTTTCTAGAACAAAAAACTATAAACCTCAGATCCTACTTTAATATATTTCCAATCCCGGAAAAAATCAATTTGAGTCAAATAACTGTTTCCAATGACCAAAAAACAAAAGGTCGTAAGTTTCTAGAATACTATGTTTATATTTCTTCGAGTACCAACCAAGAGTTCATAAAAAATGTTTTAAAAGCTCCGAATTCAGCTCATGACTTGCACTATGTTTTCTAGTCATGACTAAACTGGCTCCTACTTCCATCCCCAGTCACGCAATCACAATGAGTAGCTACAATTTTTAGCAGCTTTTCATTCCCGAAGGGGGAGGGAGACCTAATTTTACCATGTTCATTGAATTATCATGGGTTTTCTTTTAACCAAAGAATTAAATGGATTCTAAGACCATTCTAAAATCCATTCTAAGACTTCAAACAAAGAAAGTGTTCTCTTTTAAGATTTTCCGTTTGGATGGGGGATACAATGGATACCATCTTTGTTTCTGATGGAAACGATCTGGGACGGGAAGGATCAACCTCGAATAACGGGACCCGTGAAACCCTGCCTTACCGCCTTTGCCACGCCCATTTTTTCCTGTTTGTCACTAGTCAAGACTATTTAGTATTAGGTATTCGTTCAATATTTTTTGGAAATATATATATAATTAATATTATAAATCTATATTAGCTATCCTCTCAATTTTTAATACTAAGATAATTCTCGCCCACCCCCCCCCCCCCACCAAAAAAAATACATAAGACATAATCAAAACAATGGATATTTTGTTGTTCGCTAGGCTTCAACACATGTAGATTAGATATAGAATCAAAACTGAATTGATCCTTACATAGAATTCACTTAAGAGAATGTATGACAGTATAATTCCTTGTATTCGCATTTGAATGGAAGGAAGGATTTTTGATTGGGAGAGTTAAAAAAAAGAGGATTTTTTGACGTGCCTTTTCATTTTTCCTATAATAACTCAATCAAAATAAAATTATCTAATCTACAAGAACGAATGTTTGTTAAGTTTAATATCTTTAGCTTAATCTGTATCTGTCTTACTCGGTCCTTATCGAATAGTTTTTTCTTTGCCAATTGCCTGAAGCTTATGCCGTTTTCAATCCATCGAGATGTTTTCTTCATACCTGTCCTCTTTTTCTCTAGCCTTTGTTTGGCGCTGCTGTAAGTTTTCGATAAAATCCTTAATATTTGCCAATCCTTCAGATTTATTCGCCAAAAAACAATTTATAAACTGGATAGATCGTCTAATTCTTACCTTAGAATTATAACCCTCGATTCAAATGGAAATTCGTGTATATGAGTCACCGCGGAGAGAATTTTTGATCAGTTTATTTACTCGTTCGACCTTTCGGTGAGTAAGGAGTTTATTATTTCTAGGTCCCCTACATACCTAATTGTCGATAGGACAAGAAAATTTTTGTGATGAAGGAATCAAAATCTTATTACAAAGAAATTCGTAAAAGTGACTTTCGTTTTCTTTTCAATCAAAAAACTTAATTTTGGGGTAGGAATGTCCAAATCAAACAAAATGTCTCCTGTTATAAAAAAAAAATAGGTAATCTATTCCCTTTTTCTAAATGATCTTATCTTGGAGATTGTGTAATGCTTACTCTCAACTCTTTGTTTACACAGTAGTGATATTCTTTGTTTCTCTCTTCAATCTTCGGTTCTTATCTAGCTCCGACGTAATCCTGGACGTGAGGAATAAAAAAAATTTTTGAGTTTTTCTTTGGTTTTTCTAATTTTTTCTTATTATTTTAATCTATTCCTATATTCACTTTACTATAACAAATAACGGAATCGAAATCCTTCGAATCGAAGTATCAAGTACTAAGTCGCGGCGGAGAGAGAGGGATTCGCACCCCTCTTACGAATAACTCGTACACCGATTTGCAATCCGCCGCTTTAATTCCCCAGCCCTCGTCCCCAATTAAATAAAATTGAAATTTCAATAAAATTTCAAATGAAAATTGAAATTACGATTTCAATGAAATGGAAATTAATAAAAAAGAAAATATAAAAGAAAAAGTTTTTCTTTACAGATATTAATTATTAAGTTAGAAGACATTAATATAATATTTTTATTAAGAAAGATATTAAACATTTTTATTTAAAAGATATTAAAAAGATATTAAACATTTTATTAAGAAATATATGAAACATTAAGAAAGATATTAAACATTTATTATAAAATAATTTTTTTTTTTTACTTATAAATATGAAACATTCTATTAAAATCTAACTATAGATAGATTTTTCATTAGAATTATAAAATAGATTTCATTACCGAGGAATTTTAACAAAAGACAAGTGATATTAAAATTTTAGAATCTTAAAAATTTAATTCTTAATAAGTCTAATTAAATTTAAAGTTAACGGAATTGAAATTTTTATTTTCATTAAAGTAAAGAAATAACAATTAAAAGGTTTTTTTATGGAATAAAAATTTCTTACATTATAATTTAATATAATATTATTTAAATATTAATATTATCATTAATACTTAAGGAAATTAATAATTAAGTAATTTTATATAATTATATTTTAAGTAATTTTAAGTAATTATATAATTTATATTATATTCAGTAATATTTATATTAATTAATTACTATTAAGTAATTTTCGTAATTTATTTTAGTGTTTATGTATTTTATTTAAGTTTCATTTAAGTAAGTTAAGAGGAAGTCAGAACTAATTTGATCAAGAATTCCATTTAGATCGATTCGAAACAGGGATCTCCAATAAAAAGAAAACCTTCCTTCTTTAATTTTGTACGAAGTTTATTCTCCGGCCTGTTCCCTAGTTTAAGTACTGGCCGGGCCAGTCCTCTTTTTTTTTGTCCAGCCTCAATGACCCCTTCAGACAGACCGAGAAGTGCCAGCAATCCAGCAAAGGAAAGTATAAGTATAACTTTATACCTTTTTTTAAATTATAATGTTCTTTTAGAAAAGCTTTGTGCTTTTCCCCCCCCCCCCCCCTTTTCGCCTTTAATCCCTGGCTGTCGGACAAATAGGTTCCACGTAGAATTTTGAATGCTATCTTGATGCGTCTCACTCCCTTTTTCGACAAATAGTCCATTCCATATACATCTGTTATGTAGCGGGTATATTTTAGTGGTAAAAGTGTGATTCTTCTTTACCCACTTAAAAAGTACGGGGTCTCTCGGTTTTTTTCATACTCCGATCAAAACTTTATTTCTTAAATGGGTTGAATCCTCTCCCTCTCAATAGCATATTTGAGGAGAACATACATTCTCACGATTGTAGCCAAAGTCCACTTAGAAATTCGATTTTCGAAATTGAATAAGAAAATTGGATTATGTAATGGAGTCGGAACCATAATTTTTTTTGAATTGGTCACTTCTTCCAATCGAATGAGTATGACTAAAGGATCTATTGATGAAGATACAAAAGTTTAATTTCCAATCGTAACTAGATCTTCAATTTTTGTGTTAGAAGAAAGGGAAGTTGAAGCCAACAGCTAGAAAAGGTGGTTTTTGTTTACTAGAACCTCGCATAGGTTTCAGCTCGGTGGAACCACATTCTTTTCCGCGGGATCCTGCGAGCGGAAATAAGTGAACGAAGTAACTAGAACTCGACGGATTTGGTATAATCCCTCTCCGCTAGAGGGATTTCTATCTAGTAAGCGAGTAGTTTTGGCTACATTCAGACCGAAAGCTGACATCAGATTTGGATCTAATTTCTCTAGGATACATCATCTTCCATAAAGTATCCGATGAACAAAATTTCAGTTCTTTTTGAATTAGAGACGGTAAAAGTGCATCAAGCACTTCCCGACTATAACCCATAGCCTTCCAATCTACCGAGGGCGGTTTTCGATCCCGCTACCCGCCTCTATCTTTCCTATCTCTATATTTTCTTATTAATGTATTTACATCTTCTTATGTATTATACATCCATGCCCCATCATGTAGTATGCAGTCTTTTTTATTCCCCTAAAATATTTTCCGGTAATTTTAATTTTTCTCCAACAAAATAAAGTAAGAATACAAAACAAACATAGGAATGAAAAGCGTCCATTGTCCTATGAAGGTAACAGAGTCTTCTAAACTTGTGGTATAGGTTCAAATCCTATTGTCCGCAATTTATTTCCATCTATTTTTAAAATGGATATACAAAAACCCTGTTTGAATCAATTCGAATCAGAACTATTTCTCAATGATTACGCTTGTAACTAAGACTGATATCCAGAAAAATAAAAGTAAAAAATTTATGTTTGTTCCTGAATTAAAACGTTCGATCTGTTCTTGATACTTCCTCAACGAAATTCTACTTCCGCGTGATGTCTTGGTAGAAGATATAATTTCTTGGAATTTAGGTTTATTGTTTTTAAGTAGCTACTAACTGACTGAGAAATTTCTTTACTGTCCAATTTCTAACGGATCAGATATCCTTCGCTCCGTATAAAATAGTACTATCTGTTCTTCCACTGCGCGAGGTCTGATTGGGGTTGTTTAAGCACTCTCGTACTCGTTGACCTCTTGCCAATTGATTCGGAGGAGCTTTATCGAGATCAAAGCGAATTGTGCAAGGTTCTACTCGGTTAATGCGCTAGTTTCCAATTTTTGATTTTCCGGCTACTTGTTTCATGGCTTTAATTTGCTCGCGGACCTAACGCTATAAACGCAATACCCCCATTAATACATTCGGATTCCAGCATTGATAGATCGCATATAAGAAGTATTTTGTCCCTCTGTATGGAAATTACATTATTAGATAGAAGCTGAAACGTCTCCGATTGGTCTCAACTATCGGTAAAGCGGTCATACTTCCCTTCACCTAACTAGAATTTGATTTAGCGCTTCTTTCCAAAGTCGGAATGCAAATAAAAAAATCTCCTGGATTAAGCGTCACGCCGTGAGGTCTTCTTAATATACAGAGACATTTGTCGATAAGCTTGTGCCTGTTTGGAGAGATCACATAAAATTATTAAGTATGTTGTCCCGATACATAAAAACTCAGCCATAGCCGCGCGCCGTATAAGGAAGCGAGGTATTGTAATGTAGCAGGTGAATCCCCGTTTTCGGCTACCAACACTAGTCATATTCCATCGCCCCCTTTTTCCCGGAAGTAGTCACTACCTGACCACAGCAGATGCTTTTTGACCATAGCTACATAAACACATAGTCATTTTGGACTTTTGATTGAGAATCGTTCGTGTGGCTACGGCTGTTTTGTGGCCGGTCTGTCTGTCCCCATAAGTAATTCCTCGCGACCGCGTCCTATAGGTATCATCGAATCAATGGCAATAAGCCCCGTTGAAGCCTCTCATATACAGAACGTCTAGATAATACCTGGGCAGGAGATTCTTAACCGAGATTCCAGAAGCTGAATTTCACCTCTCCCATCAATATTTAGCAGAGCATTTAACACGACCCAAATAACCTCACTCACAGGTAATCTGACAATTCGTCCGGGGGTTGCTTTCAGACTTCCCTCTTGTAATCTCAAACCATCACCCATTTTAATACAACGCCAACATTATTTGATTCCAATTCAGAGCCATGCCTATTGTACCCTCTTTAAACTCTACTAATTCACCTGCCATTACTTCCTCAGACCATGACACGAGCAATTTCCGTCGCCTACTGAAGTCGGTACCGGTATTCAAATCTTTATTTCTCTACTCTAGTGTTCAATACCTCACGACTAATATACATTTCGTCGGCTCGAAGGGTTACCATAGTGTTCTTTATTCTTTTAGGAGGAAAAGAAAAAAATAAGCCGACACTATAACTACAAAAAGAAGGGCTAATCAGTTTTTTCTTGCATGGCCCCGAGATGCAATATAGCACTGAATCGTACCGGAAATGACTCGCTATTCAAGCAACTATTCAAGTTCTAGAGCTCCTGGAAGGCTTGCTTGTCAAACTCGTTGTCGGACCTATTATCGCTCTTTGTGTTCACACTGAAGGTTTCATTTTTGTACTTTTCTAATTTTTCCAAACATTTACTAGTGCTTAATCAATTTTGTTTTTCTCGTTCTATTTCAGAGTATCCATCATTCGATACTCATCGGCTTATTCCACTTTACTAGCGAGCCCGGGCTTCTTTCGAGCTGCTCAGGCCCTTTACTTAATTCTTCGAATTTCGAATATTATTCAAATCGCTGTTTTCGTATTAGCTAATAAAACATTTATTAAAGTAGATATTTACCATTAATTTCAAAACTTCTGATCCTTTCCCGAACCCAACATGAATTTTCGATTCATTTGGCTCGCACGCTCATTTTTATTTTTTTTTGGTTTTTATTTTTATGGATGTTTATTCCCTATCTTTTTTATGTAATGAGCCTACCCTCTCTTTGTCTGTTTGTATTCAAAGATTGTTCCAAACGATCCAAGACCAGAATATCGAGACTCTCCGACTAGACCAGACAAACATCTAGATTGTCCCAAAGTTTGTTTCTTTATTTGTATGTTTATTGATATTTGTTTGTATTTATTATCATTTAATTTTTAGAATTCTATTTCATTTTTTATTTTTAAAATGAAAATAATACTTATTATATTTTTTATTTGTTTCGTCCAAGTCCCAAAATTCCTCTTTTTTTTATACAAAGGTCGTCATTTCGCATTAGATAAAAAAAGCAAAGTGCTCATTTGTCTAGTAAGGTTAAAATTCTTTTATCGATAGAGTGTTCTAATCAATCAAGATAAATACCACTATTTTTTTTTAACCATTCGTTACTACGTAGTGGTGAAGTGTAGAAAGAGTAACCCTTTTTACCTGGACTTTAAAACAATTTAGCTTTAACCATGTTAATGGGGTCTCCATTATTGGTTTGATAGAAGAATCAAAGTGGATTTACCATAAGTCCAACGAAATGCTATGGTTCTCTACATATGAATTTCTTATTAGTCAGAAGTATTCGTTCGAGATCGTGCAACCTTTTTCCTATTTCTCCTATAAATACCTAAATAAGTGCGCTGGATGGATCAACTTATCTTGAAAACACCACTCGCACACACTCCCTTTCCAAATAAATCAATACACCAAGCACGACACTAGATTTATTGATTTGGTTGCTAATACGTATTAACCCGAACATCCCGCGGATGGCCAGTGACTCAAGGAAACGAAGATCGATTACATTTTCATATGCCGCCCCTCTCTTATGGATTGGCCTAACAAAGCACAGAGTTCTTTTTTTGTATCCTTCACTACTCGCCCTTTTTTGATCGATTTCTTTTTATTAATTTCATTTCCCTTTATGTTAAAATGGGGGGCCCCCAAAAATAGATGAAATCATTTGTTTGAAATTTCTTATTTTTTGAAGTGTTCAAGAAGTGTTCCAATAAGTACTTTACTTAGTTCTTAGATCTCATATCAATTGATACTATTTCGTTTTTGGGTTGAAACGCTTCGACATGAAAGTAAAACAGTTTTCTATTGTCTAAGCTAAGGACCGAAAGGAAGAAGCAAGCGAACTGTTAATTCCTCATCCCAATCAGCCCTTCCTGGCGTATCGTCTCAACCCATATTACTTTATAAGTAAAGTGTAAATATAATTCGAAGAAGCCAAGGAAGTCCAAGTTTACAAGTGTTAAAGTTGAAGAAATAAGAAAAAGTATGTAAGGTACTTTTTTCTATTTATTTCTAGATTAAACAAAAGGATTCGCAATAAAAGCGCGAACGCCACGACCCATCCGTAAATTGTTAAAGCTTCCATACAAGCTAGACTAAGCAATAAAGTCCCGTCTTATTTTCCCCTCTGCTTCTGTTGTCTCGCATACCTTTCTACAGCTTGGCCTGCAGCAGACCTTACCAATCCAGTCCCAATAGAAGCAAGCCCCACGCCCTCCCGCGCAATACGACGCGCAGAAATCATGTTCACTGGTAAAGTTCCTCGCACAAAAAAAAGAAATGGGTTAATCTATACAATCAACCAATGAATTATTACTCATTTTTTTCATTAAATCAGCGGGTCCGAGTAACAAAACTCCGAATTGAATGATATATTACTAAATTACTGAGGCTAATCATCACACTAATCTCGTTTTTACCATATGGAGTTTTTGTAAATCCATATCCATACCGTTCTAACTATTGTATTTCCTTTGTTTTCGAACCACTCTTTCATTAATTCTTCTTTCTTTACTACACCAGTCTTGATTCATCTCTTGTTCATTCAATCCACAATCACAGACAAAATAGAAGGACTGATATTGAAATCGTCCTAAATGGAGTTGTGACTAAATGCAGTGTGAGCTGCAATCAATATCAATCAAATTAATACAATAAAATTAATACCAAGACAAATAATATCAAGTATATCAAATGTAGTAATATAAAAGTATGTAGTCGTACCAATATAATTATAGTAATAATTAATACAATATTATCGATCACTAATTATAAATGATTATATTAACAATACTTATTGATACTTAGTATTTACATAGTGAATATTAATATTAGCTATTAAACTATCTTAAACTAATTATTAATGTTAACTAATACTATTTTATTACTTAATTTATTACTTATATTTAAGTTATATGTCTTAATTTATACGTAGTATATATATTAATAATTATATTATTATGTATAGGAATAGTAGGATAGGATTATATTATGATTACAGAGTAGAAGTATGATTATAAACATAGGAATAGTATGTATATAGTAATAGTATGTAATTTAAGTAATAGCATGTAATTATGAATATAGTGATGTTATATAGGATGATGGATAGCCTTATAGAAACTAATGAATCTAATGTCATTTCTAATAGACATATTATACGTTGTGTTTCCATAACGTAAAAACGTTTAAACCACCCGCTTTTTTTGTAGATTAAAATCGGATTCTAGAATCATTCCTAGAAAAAAAGCCGGGGTCCGAGCTTATGACATTACTACATCTAGTATAACCTCCCCCACGCCTCTTTTTTTTTACAATTCTGTAATACCGTCCATCTTTTCTCCTAAACCTCTAAGTCATATATTAATACGTATATGTTCCCCAACCAATTGGATTATCTTGAACCATGCAAGATTGGGATAAACTTCCTATAATAATAATCAAAGACTATTTTGAAAGCTATCACTGATGACCCTCCATGGATTCACCTATATACCGCAGCTAACGTTGCAAAAATCGAGCTTGAATACCACTTGTAAATAATCCAAGAAACATGACAGGTAGTGAATACTGAAGGACAAAGAAACTAACGACAACGACTATTCATCGCAATATATTCCCGAAATCGAAACTAAGAGTAGGTTTTGTTGAAATCTTCTAGGAAGGTTAATTGTTAAAGTATTGGAGTTGGTTGAATGTATTTCCCAAAATAACCCAATCCTTTTTTGCTAAGACCTCGCAATAAAAATCGGCGACTGACGTGAGTAAAGCTAAAGCAACATAGTATTATATCATTCTGGGCGCAGCTAACTCCCCATGAGGTAACTGTATAATTTCCAAGGTAAAAGAGCGCCTGACCGTTGAACAAAATAAATAGGAACATAGTTCCAATAAATGGAACCCAAGGACCCTATTCTTCTCCAATCTGGTTTTTGCTCAAGTCTCGAATAAATTCAATGGACATATTCAGACATTCTGACCGCGGTTCGAATGGTTGTGGATTCCGAACAGCTGATACCGAACCTCATAAACTATACAATTACTAACCCAAGAATTGTCAGTTCCTTGGGCATGACTTGTAACCTCCTATTTGCCAATAGAATTTGGCCTACTTCTACACCCGATATATCGGATAACCCCGTGAGTTTTTAATGGCACAATGGTATAACATTCCTAATGGTCCTCAACAAAAATGAACTTCACAAAAAGTAAATTTTTTGATGCAACCTCTCTTTCTCACTACCACTTGAATCACTATTGTATTCATCAATCGTATATTTAGGATATCAAGAAATTCCATAAGATAACCATAAATCACATAACATCATAACATCTTCACTAGCCCACATTTCCATTTTGTTTTTTCTTTTTTTTAATTCAAGATATAACCGCTCCAATAATCTAAAAACCCAAAATATTTAACTAATTATTCTTAATCATAAGAACGATTCTTATAATAAGCTACACGGCCCTCACAAATTGCGGATACTAAATTTGTTAAGAACCATCGATTGGCTATAGGAAGAGAGGATGATGGGGCAAGCGCGAAGGGGGCGCGTCATCATGGCTGGGATCGAAATATCTGCGAGATCGGTGTCCAATTTGTATCGATTAACCAATCGTCGGAATCCCTAAATTACACATTTTCGAAGAGTCCCCCCCCCCCATATATCTTCTTGCTGATCGAACGTATGCCATCCTAAACTTTTTTGTTTATTTTAAGTATTTTGGAGGGTAAAATTTGTGAAATTAGGTGTAGGCTCAGTAACGTACGTCCCATACCGAGCACAGTCGAAAAGTCGGTATGGTACGGTAAGTGCGAAACTGCTTTGAAGTTCAAAAGCAATTTGTTCTGCTGTGGTATTCATTGAATAGGCTTTAAAAAAAATAAATATAACATTTTTTGGGGATAATATCTCTTTGTATTATGGATAAATATGTTGGATGGCATTTCGCTTTGTTCTTTTAAGTACTACACTTTTTCTATTAGGTTAGGAAAATGAAAAGTTTTTTACTTCCAATGAATTGAAAAACTACTTTTCAGTCAATTTTGTTAAACATCTGATGGGACCTTGCTAGGAGTGCACGTAATGGTCCGATAATTGGTCCCACCTCAATTTTTTCTCTATTTATCAATTGTTAATAGTATGATTATTAAGGCTTCGATTAAAACTAAGAAAAAATAAAAAGTGAAACACATATTTTCTAAGCTAAAAATAGAGGAATGCCAAATTGGCTATTGAAGTGGATCATAGAGTAAAAAAGAAGTGTTGGCATAATTATGTAGTTCACAATTTGATGATGGTATGAAATTCAAGTTTGCCAACAGTGATGATGATTGTCGAACTATGTCATGCTCTTCTATACTAGCATGGAGTTTGGTTTATAGCCAAGGCTGTCCTGAACACACACTCAAGCACAAAGGCTTGTTCCAGCCATAGTTTTGAAACGTTGCTGATCGGCATATATGGTACTGGACATGTCTAGCCTGAGACTAAAAAAAACACCCTTATATGACATATTCATAGTATGGTCTATTTTGTGATCTACTATACATATTGTAAAACATTCCCAAAC
>PYDT01002354.1:0-23987 GCA_004837865.1 Musa balbisiana
TCCTCCCACTGCTTGGGAGCTCCACGGTTTCATGTTCTATTTTCACCTCCCCGATGGGGTTCTTTTCACACCTTCCCTCACGGTACTCACTTCGCTATCGTCCCGCAGAGTATTTAGCCTTGCAAGTGGTCTTGCTGATTCACACTGGATTCCACGTGCCCATGCTACGCGGTTCAGAGCGTAAGCTAGTGATGCTTGCGGCTACTGACTTTCGCCATCTATGGTGCAGCATTCTTCCAACCGCTTCGCCTAGCAGCACTACGCCTGTATTGCCTCTCCCACACCACCGTTTTCACGGTTTAGCTGATCCCATTTTTCGCTCGCCGCTCTACTGGATCGCTTTTTGCTTTTCTTTCTCTGGCTACTAAGATGTTCAGATTCGCCAGGTTGTCTCTTTGCCTGCCCATGGATTCGTCAGCATTTCGAAAGGTTGATCCTATCGGGCATCTCCGGATCTATGCTTATTTTCCAACTCCCCGAAGCATTTCGTCGCTTGCTACGCCCTTCCTCGTCTCTGGGTGCCTAGGTCTCCACCGTAAGCCTTTCCCAGCCTTTTTCCCCTCGTTTGAACCTCGCCATTTAACGGTTAATGCTATGACCATCCTATAGTTTGCCTGCTAGCATATAAGGATCTTATCAACGTCCATGAATGATAATCATAAATCGAACTGCCGAATTGGTGCTATCATAGTATCAGCTAAGTTCACGGGCTGGATATAAGCGTACTCGAACCGGCTGTACAGCCGCCACAGGGTAAACCACCGCCCTCTCGCCTCCCCGACTAATTCTAACCATAGAGTCCAACGATAGACAATAACTCCCCCCAACACAGCTTCAAACTTTCAGCGTACTTGTGCTCTCCAAAGAGCACTCTTCTAAAAATCTTCTAAAGGTGCTTGGTTGGAATCCCATTCTAAGGATTCTTGTGGTTCCGGAATCCAGCTACAGAGACCAGGAACGGAGGCTCTCCCCCTTTTTTCCCGCGCGACCTTTGGTCTTAAGAAATTGTCTGTTTTTAAAGAACGAGTGATGGCCCTTCTCTTCCGACCCTTACTGCCCAACCGGAGATCGGACAGCTATGCGTTCCACTTATTGCAGGTCACTATGGGTCGGATCCTGCCCCCTGGATGCCGAAGGGGCGGGTCCTTGGGGTGATCTTAGTTCCTACGGGGGAGACGTGGGGTCCGGTCCATGGATTTTTCCTCCCTTCCACTTTGCCACATTTCGCTCAAAGTGTTGAAGGGAGATAGTGCCTCAAGCTATTCGCAAGGGCCAAGCTTGAAATCCTCTCCCCAGGTCCCCAGCTGAGGGAACCCTAGGAGAGCCGACCGACTCCAACTATCGTCCATGTACGATCCATACTCATCTGACCAACTGCCCTCCTAACCATCCTCTACGTTCTTGACAGCCCATCCCTTTTTGGTTCTCAGTAGCGTCTTTCAGTGGACAGTTTCGGTCCTCTTCCCATTCTTAGAAAAGTGAGCCACCGTTCCGTACAGATACTATCAGTACCGCCTGGACCATAGACATCCAACCGTATCCGCAACGATCCAATTGCATAGCGGAGCTCTACCAACTGTAGCTATTCCCCCGAGCCAAGTGGAGTATGCATGAAAAGATCGATGCCCTTCTCTATTCTTTTTTTCTTTCCCTGCGCAGCTGGCCACCTGAACTTGAACCCAGACCTCGCCCGTGAAGTAAATCATCGCACCTACGATCCACCAAATTGGAGAGAGCATCATATATTCTTTTTCGGAGCGTTCATCCTTTCCCGAACGCAGCATACACTCTCCGTTGTACTGCTCTCTTCATTGTGCTTTTCCCCCTTCTCCCTTACATGACAAGTCCTTGTGAAATACTCCGATTGGAAAAAAAAGATAGGCGTTAAGAGACCCTCCCGGCCCAACCCGACCACTCAGATCCTTTTTCAAACCTGCTCGCCATTTCGGTCAAGAGATAGATAATAGACACATCCCATTGCACTGATCGGGGGGGCGCTCGTAAGTGACTGAGGGGGTCGAAGACCAAGAGTGATTTATTTATACCAAGCATTTCTTCTTGGCTATATCCAATCTCCTGTCCCTGCGGAAAGGAAAAAGAATTTTCACTTTCTTTCCCTTTTTCCTTTCGGGAAGGGAGGATTATGAAACTCCTATGGATTCTGCTTTCTCCAGACCTCCGGGAAAAGCAATGAAACAAGGCGCGAATGGTACGATCCCGTCCGGCACCCCAGAATGAAAGGGCGATCTCGTAAGTTCTTGGTCTGTGAAGAGTGCGTTGTTAGGTGCTCCTTTTTCCCGTTGTTTAGGGGCTTCCATTTCCCATTGAGGGCCGAACCTAACCTGTTTCTCGAGAGATAGCTGTCCGTACCTGATAAGGGATGTATGGCTTCTCGCGAAGAGAGGAGCCGTGGTGGTCCCCCCCGGACCGCCCGGATCCCCGAGTGAATAGAAAGTTAGGATCTACATTAGGAGTCTCACCAACCGCCCCATCTATATCCTCCTGGGGAGAAGGTTGGGTTTCAAACTCCGATTCGAACAGGAGGAGTACGCTAAAACGCATGCTAATGTGCCTTGGATGATCCACATCTCCGTCCGCAGGCGCTGATGAGCACAATTGAACTATCCATGTGGCTGATGAGCCCTCACAGCCCAGGCCCCAACGACGCAATTATCAGGGCGCGCTCTACCATCTTGAGCTAATAGCCCGTCGTTGTGGTCCTCCCCTGGGATGCCTGCTATGCCAAAATCGGAAACCCATCCCTCTCTTTCTTTTTACGTCCCCATGTCGCACACACGGGATGGCCATGGACGTAAACAAGGGATCCTATCAACTAACTTGTCACGACCTAGGATAATAAAGCTCTGAGCTGGTCTTACTTCAACCGTCGATAAACGAAAGAAGCCTTCCATATCCAAGCTTAGCTGCAGACTACTCGCTTCTTTTGGGTGTGAAGCATTTGTCAAACCAAAATACCCAACAACATAAAGCATTAGCTCTCCCTGAAAAGGAGGTTGCTCCCCCCACCTTCCAGTCGGCTACTGTTACGACTTCACTCCAGTCAGACTAGCCCCGCCTTCGGCATCCCCCCTCCTTGCGGTTAGGTACGACTTCGGCATGGCCAGCTCCCATAAGTGTGACGGGCGGTGTGTACAAAGGCCCAGGGAACGAATTCACCGCCGTATGGATGACGGCTGATTACTAGCGATTCCGGCTTTCATGCGGCGAGTGCAGCCTGCAATCCGAACCTGAGGACGGGTTTTTGGGGTTAGCTCCCCTCGCGGGATCGCGACCCTTGTCCCCGGCCATTGTAAGCACACGTGTGTCGCCCAGGCATAAGGGGCATGAATGAATTTACGTCATCCACTTCCTCCGGCTTTCACCGGCAGTCTGTTCAGGTTCCAAACTCATTGTGGGCAACTAAACACGATGGTTGCGCTCGGGTTGCGGACCTTAAACCCAACACCTACGGCCCGAGCTGACGACAGCCATGCACCACCTGTGTCCGCGTTCCCGAAGGCGCCCCTCTCTTTCAAGAGGATTCACGGCATGTCAATCCCTGGTAAGGTTCTTCGCTTTGCATCGAATTAAAACAATTAAAACCACATTCTCCACACCGGCTTGTCGGCCCCCGATCCATATATTCCGTTGAGTTTCATTCTTGCGAACGTACTCCCCAGCGGGATCGTAACACTGCGTTCGCTACATGCACAGCAACTGCACGGGTCGATACGCACAGCGCCTAGTAGCCATCCGTTTACGGCTAGGACTACTGCTGTATCTAATCCCTTTGCTCCCCTAGCTTTCGTCCTCAGTGTCGTTCGGCCCAGCAGAGTGCTTTCGCCGTTGGTGTTCTTTGTCCGATCTCTAACGCATTTCACATTTCACCGCGTCCACCGGAAATATTTCCCCTCTGCCCCTACGTATACTCCACTTGGTAGTTTCCACCGCCTTTCCGTTGAGCCCCAGGCTTTGCGCGGGACTTGAAAAGCCACCTACAGACGCTTTACGCCCAATCATTCCGGATAACGCTGTGCATCCTCTTTCTTACCGGCGGGCTGCTGGCACCGAGTTATGCCGTGCTTATTATCTTTATTCCTCATATACGCGTCATTGTTTCGTCTCCGAGAAAAAAGTTCACGACCCGTGGCCCTTTACCTAATAACCTCCCACGCCGGCATTGCTTCCGTCATCTTTTTCGCCCACTGCGGACAATTCCCCACTGCGCTACTACGGAACTGCCTCCCTTATTAGTCTGGGCGGTTCTCAGTCCCAGTGTGGCTGATCATCCTCTTCGGACTCACTACTGATCCATGATCGCCTGGAAGCTAATTACCTCCACCAACTACTAATCACCGCAAGCCCCATCCTCGGGCGTATTCCTCCTTTTGCTCCTCAGCCCTACGGGGTATTAGCAACCGTTTCCAGTTTGTTGTTTCCCCCTCCAAGGGCATTTCTTTTACTCTTTACTCACCCGGCCGCCGCCACTGGAACACCCAACTTCCCGTCCGAGTCAGGTGTTAAGCATGCCGCAGCTCAATCCTGCGCCATGACGAACTCCCATGAGATTCATAGTTGCAATTACTTGAAGATGTAGCTCCCGTGTTTCGTAGACAAAACTCTTCGGATTTCTTTCATGTCTAAAGCACATCACTTTTATCCATCGCTTCCTTTAGCCTGGAGTTTCGCTCCCATCAATATAGTCTACCTACCCTATCACGTATCCACTTCAATCCGCAATCCCACAAGAGCCCTCTTTATCCATTTCTCTGCTCGAATCATGCGGGGTAGCAAGTCAAAATATAAAAACTTACATTGGGTTTAGGGATCAGGCACGAACTGTGTGACTTCCATCCAATCCTCGTCAAGGTGACACCGACTACGCTACTACGACCCGCTGAGTTATATCCCTCTTGCCCGTCCCCATCGAGAAATAAACTAACGAATCCAAGCAAATAAAAAAGGGTGTCGAGAAACTCACCGGCACTGATTCCTGAACCTTGGACCGGGCCTTCTTTTTCGCACTATTATTGATAGTAAAATTGGTAGGGATAGTAAATAACTGGGAAAATTGGATGTCGCAATGTCACTTCTCCTATCGAAAGGATGACCTACGGGATTCGAGCCATAGCACATGGCTTCATAAATTCCTACGATTTTCCCGAGCTAAAGAAATCGAGGAGAGAGGCAGTTTTAACATGACTAAGACTTTTGTTCAGCATTTTTCCTATTCATACTGGTAGAGAAAACCCGATCTATTGTTTAAAAAAGAGTGGAACAGAACCAAAAGTTCCCAGATGTATAGATTCCGCGCCCTCGTTTCTTGCGCCAAGATCTTATACCATTCCAAGGAACTGGAGTACTTTCTTTTTCAATTTCCATTTCAAGAGTCCTATGGGTTTTCCACACCCTTTTTTTTTTGAGACCTCGCTCCTCTCGTCCTCTCCTCTAAAAATAAAATGAAAATTCCTTTTTCGTAGAAACATACAAGAAAAAGGATAATTCGGTAACCCACCAGCCTCAACTACTTTGTCCTTTCATTTATATTCCGTTTCATATCATAGACATATTACGTCTAGTTATTGAGAAATATTACTTCATAGTACTCAAATACCTGCCTAAAAGACTCCCTAACACTAGCCGCACATAATTTGTAACTTACTATCCTCTTTTCCCCGCAGCAAAGATTTACCTCTGTGGACGATGATTCATTCGGATCACATGAGGGTCCAACTCCATTGCATTGCCAAATCCTAGTGGTATATTGGAAGCAGGTTGACCTCCTTTCTTCTCCTCACTCCCGTACCAAACTCTCTTTTTCTTCCCGCAGCCCCCTGTTCCTTTCGTCTCGTCCACAGAGACAAATCGACGTTGCCAACAGTTCATAATTCACGGAACAGGACTCACTCACCGAACCTATCACTACTAATACTAATATAATCCAACCGGGACACTAACGAATACTAATATAATATATAATAAAAAAAAACTGTTCCTTTTCTGTATACGTTCCTCCCCCTGTTCTGTAAGACTTGCCCCCTTCCAATTGCTACCCAGCGGGGGGGGGCCTTTACGAAATCGATCGTATCATATGGATAATATCCCTCAACACAACATGGTCATCATCGAAAGATCTCGGACGGAGACTCCCTAAGCCACGAATCCAGTGATCTGTCAGAAGAAAATGAATTCCCTATTCTGAAAAGTGCATAACCCAATGGGATAGCATCCACAATAAACCTAACCCGTCAATTCATTTTTGGATCCAATTCGGGATTTTCCTGGTAGGTGTACGGGAAGGAATTGGAATTTAATAATATCGATTCATACCGAAGAAAAGTTCTCTATTGATTCAAACGCTGGGGTATGCTAAGGAAGAGAAAAAAAACCGAAGTTTTTTTATGCACATAAGTACTGTTTTTTTTGTTTTTTAATCCGATTAAATACCTCTGATTTATTTCGGTACCTTCGCTCGATGAGAAAATGGGTCATAATTTTCTAACAGATCACCAACACCCATGGGAACTAAGGAAGAGGAATGGTAAAAAGAACAGAGAGGGAAAGAAAATCGAATGATAAAGAATAAGCAAAAAACAATAATTAATAGTAAAATAAGTAGAAGAAAGAACCCCCAGTTCCAAATGCACAAAAATTCAAACTCGAAAAAGTCTTTCTGATTCGCATAAAAATAAGGGCAAGGTGATTGATCGAGAAAATTTCTCTTCTTCAGACCAGATTTCTTTTTTTATTAAATGTTCTTATATTTATATTATCTAAGATCGCTGAGTTTGCATTCCCGCATATGTTTTGGTAAACGAATAATCTGCTTATCCTTCCCCTTTGCTCATAAATGGAAAGTGTTCAATTGGAACATGAAAAACGTGACTGAATTGGTCTTCAGTTTACTCCTCGGACGGAGTGGAACTAAGGGAGGGAGATTCTCGAACGAATAACAGGATCCAATTACTTCGAAGAATTGAAAAACGAGGAGCCGTAGGTAGGGGTGAAAAATCTCTGTACGGTTCTGTATTGAAACATGTAATGGGTCTTATCTTCAACTTTTTTTCCCACTATCACCCCCAACAAAACCACACTCTGCCTACGTAAGAGTTGGCCGAGTCGCATTAACCTCTGGAATTTTTTTGAATCACCTGCTTATAAATACCTGGTATTGGCCTATTTTACAGAACATTCTGGTATTAATTAGTAAGAGAGAAGGGTTATGAATTTACCCTGGTGATATAAATCACATTGTTCGAGTAACCCTATAATGCTGTCGGAGTAAATGCCGTCGAACAAGGCGTGTCTATTGCGTTGTGATTCTTATCCAATACTTGTACATTTGAATGTGCCCATGGCATCGCTGAAACATTTGAAGTGTAGGCTAACCCCATAACGAAAGTTTCTAGGGGCACTGGAGCATTCTACCATTAACACAAAGAATCTCTTTCTAAAGAGATTCGATTCGGCACTATAGATGTCCAAGTGTCTCATATTGAAATCATTTCAAGGTTTTTCCCTTACTTTGTCCTTCGTCAACACACATTCGAATACCTCGACTTTTTAGAACAGGTCCGAGTCAAATTAGCAATGATTCGAAGCCTTCTTTTTCACATTCCCTATTTCCGAAAACCTAAGGACTCGCGGCCCGGTATGGCTATGTAAAATACAGGATTTCCAATCCTCGCATGAAAAGGAGGAAACGGATACTCAATTTAAAGTGAGTAAACAGACATCCATCTCGATCTCATAGATACATATAGAATGCTGTGGAAAAGCCCGTCTTCGATGAAAGTCGTATTACGGCTTGGAGGATGATCTTTCAACTTTGAGATCCCCCTACAACTCAGGTCAAAAGCCCAAATAAGTAATCTTTTTAGCCCTTATAAAGAAAACGATTCTGAACCTCTTCACGCCCTGTCACGTCGGGTACTGCAGAGAAAAAACTGCAAATCCGATCCAATTTATCGTATCGATTTATGTGAACATGTTGTTTAACGTATTCTGAAACCGGAAAAAAATCCATTGGCTTACAAATTATCTATCGAGCATAAAAGGATTTCCAACAAAATACAGAAACAAATCCCACTATCCCTGTTTTACGTCAGCAATACTGGATAAACTCCCGATATACAGTAAAGCAAGACGTGTAGGGCGGACGACCCCTCAAGTTCCTATGGAAATAGGATCACACATGAAAAGCACTTGCCCTTCGTTTGTTATTAGGGGCTCCCCGAACACGTCCGGGTCGAAATATGGCTTTCAAATTAAGTTTCCGAATTATTAGTGCTGCCAAGGTAGTGGCATGGCCATACGTCAAAAAGGAGAGACTCATGAAGGCGAGGCACATTAGCTTTTGCACATTTTCGTTAATCCTCACAGATCATAATAGACACATGGGTCCATAACATCTCGATCGACAAGAATCAATAGAAAAGAATCGAACATATCTTTCTCGAAACAAACCAAAAGAAAAGAAAGATGAACCATAAATCATGATCAACTAGCCTCTCGGGCTTGCTTACGAATAAGAAAGAGAATCTTATGGAACTATCATGCAGAATGGTTGATCCTATTCATGGGGATTCCGATAATATACATTCCAAACATAGAAAGTTCGAACACAATTGGGACTTTTTCGGAGGATTGGAATGCAGTTACTAAATTCCTGATCTGGCAGGTACAGAATGAAACTTCATTCGGCGATTCTACGAGAATTTTATGAAAATCGTTCATTTGCTTCTCTCCATGGAAGTTGTCATTGTTGGTTGTCCTTTCCAGATGTATACCTAATTTTGGCCTAATTCTCTGCTGATGATCGCAATTCACCCTCTGATCAAAAGAATACCTTGGTTTCTATTTCATCTCTTCACAGTTTTGTATAAGCAATAACGTCCCCTATTGTTTCCGATGGAGAGAAGAACCTATAATTAGCTTTTCGGGAAATTTCCCAACGAACAATTTCAACGATCTTTCAATTTCTTTATTTACTATGTTCAACTCTATGTATTCCTCTAGTCCGTAAGTACATTGAATGTACATAAATGGCTATACCAGAGTTTTCTGTTTATTCGTATAACATCTACTCTAGTAGTGAATGGTTTTATGTGGTGGCTGACGATTAATAACCTACTTTGCTAGCTCCATAATGTTTCAGTTTATGTTCCTACGCTATTTATCTGATATCCAAGAGATATTACGGTCGAATGAGGCGGACTATTATGAAATTTTACTCATGGTGGTTCAAGCTCTTCTATTCTGGTTCATGGTTCTCCTGTTTATATGTTCATTGGGTGGAGATCGGCTTCCAATAAATAGTGAATTTGTCTTATCAGACACAAATGTATAACTCCCCAGGAATTTCAATGCGCTTATATCCATCACTGGTAGGCATTGGGTTCAAGCTTTCCCCAGCCCCTTTTTCATCATGACTCCTGACGTAGACTAAAAAAAAGGGGGGGGGGGGGGGGGGGAGGGGTTGCGGTTCGTTCGCCAAAATTTCCTCCTCGATATCTAAAATCGTCTGAATGTTTGTATTTTTCAAACGCATAGACATGGCAAAGAAAATGCTATCCCCACTCTGGACCAATACCTAAATTTTACGAAAAGTTTATTGTGACTGTTTTGTTCAAATAAACACTTAAGTGAAGCGGTCAGGAAAACGAATCTCTTTATGATAAACAATCCATTTTGCAAGTTCGTTATTACGGTAGTTCCACAAAGGATCGGACTATGACGTTACAATGCTTGAATTATCGATTAATGCTACATATTGGTTCTCCTCCTTCAATACTAACGGTGTACTCCGAGCATCCGTTGAACAAAAGGATCACCCTAAGATGAGCTCTCAATGGCTCGTGCGAACGCATCAATCAGATGGGTCTATTTCTCAATCTTTCGCTTTCTCCTACGGAACCAAGGTCGAAAGGATTGAAGAAAGTCATTTCATTCACACCACTGTGATGAAGATTCCTCGAAAAGTTAAGATGCGTAATCCTTTTTTAGAAATCGAATGGATTCGGTCTTATACATACGCGAGAAAGGTAATCAAAACGAAAAGAAGATGAGTTCTTCTTTCTTTTATCACTTAGGAGGCCGTGCGATGAATGAAAGTCTCATCACGGTTTTGAATGAGAGAAAGGAGTGAGGAATCCGTCCGTATCTGACGTCTGACTCTCACCACTCCAGTCGTTTGCTTTTACTTTTCTGTACTTCGAAAGTAGCTGCTCACTTCATCCACGCGAATTTTCGATATCCTTTTATTTCTCATCAACGAAATGGCCTCTCTTCTGGAAATCCCCAGCTCTTCTTAGCATTCTTGGGGAATCTCATTGCTATTACTAAACAAGCATGAAACGTATGCTTGCCTATTTCGTCCATCGGTCAAATCGGATATGTAGTTATTGGAATAATTGTTTGAGACCAAATGATGGATATGCAAGCATGATAACTTTATTCTGTTTACTATATCTCCATGAATCTAGGAACTTTTGCTTGCATTGTATTATTTGGTCTACGTACCGAATGAATAAAATTCGAGATTATGCCGTATTATAAGAAGATCCTTTTTTTGGCTCTCTCCTTCACCCTATGTCTCTTATCCCTAAGGGGTCTTCCTCCACTAGCAGGTTTTTTCGGAAAACTCCATCTACTGGTGTGAGGCAGGCAGCCTATATTTCTTGGTCATATACTCCTTACTAGCGTGTTTCTATCTACTATTATCTAAAATAATCAATTCTTAATGACTGGACAAATCAAGAAATCACCCCTTACGTGCTGAATTATAGAAGATCTCCTTTAAGATCAAACAATTCCCATCGAATTGATAGACTGTAGGTGTTAATAGCCTCTACTATAACCAGATATCTCAATGAACCAATTCTTGCAATTGCTCAGGATACCCTCCTTTTAGCTCTAGTCTATTTCTTAGTGCAAGATCCCTCTTACTACCTGGAATAAACGAATTATTAATCTGTGCCGCCCAAACCCAAAATGGGAAATGGGCTGGGTATGACTATCATTCATGGAATCAGCTCGATCAATCGATTAATAAGTTCCTTCCATAACCGGACCAGACCGGAATAGGTTTATGTACTTCTATTATGAGGATGGGTCTTCGAGCGTATTGTAAATAGATACATGTTTTACATATGGTCGCTACGTCCGTTCCTTCTATTTAGGTTAGGAATAGGCGTAATCGACCTGCTTTTGGACATATCTAATCGTAATTTGTTACCCAATTCTACTTCTTTTTGGCTTCTATTGATCTTTCGAGACATAGGTTTGATTGTATCATTTTTGATATATTAAGTATCCTCCGGATAATTCAAATCGGAACATTTGATGTCCTGACCCAGGCCGATATGACATGAAGCCGATCGATAGAATACTCCACACACTCCACCTTTGTTATCATATTCCATATTCACCTTAGATAGATATATATTCCTGGCATACGATTCACTTTCAGATGCCTTGATGGTGAAATGATATACACGCGAGACTCAAAATCTCGTTCTAAAGAGCGTGGAGGTTTCGAGTCCTCTTCAAGGCATAATATTTAGAATGCTCATTGAATGAGCAATTCAATAACAGATGTCGATCGTCGATCAATATTATATACCGTAGCTTATCTGTTGATACGAAGTAGTCCGGCAATCCCACGCATCCTGAGTCCGAGCTGTTGGAATTGGAATCGGTTCGGCAGGGTATTCACGAAATCTTGGCTTATCTTCTCTATCTAATGAATGCGGAGGCCTTTGGAAATCGCCGCCCCCGCCCCACCCCCCGAGATGTGATTTCAAGAGGAATCAAACAAGGGTAGATTGATAAAAACCTCTGTTAAAAACCCACCAGTACCCATAACACCTCAGCATATACCGTACATTATATCGGTCCGTTTTAGGGATTGCGACCCCCATTCAGTGACTTTGGCATGGACGTTCCCAAATGGATCGGGTCGTGTAATTAGAGAATGACAGACGTTCTGTTGGAGACAGACCGTCTGTTGGCATTCCCGCCTTCCTTCCCTTTCAGTGCCTATCCGAAGAAGAATCCAGTACCCCTGGGTCGTGAATATCTGAATAGGACGAACCGGCCTCCTGGATACTTTGCTTCGTAGACAAAACAATGAGAATTAGGCCTCGGTCACCGATAATGTATTATCCTATGGGGGATCCTTCAATTGAGAAGATCCTCGACCTGAGACGAAGAGAAAGGTCTATCTAGGTTTCTTTAGTTATTCCGTTAAACCAAGGATCGTTCTTGGACAGATGAGCAACAAGCATTTCAGCGGACATGCGTATTTTTATTTTCCGATGGATTTACATCGGTTTTCATTAATGGAAATTGTTTGATTAGTTAGTAAGACTCTGTGTTTCGCCGTTCCAGAATGCTTGTTTAGGCAGTTCATATCATCCATACCTAGTTTTTGATCTAGATTTCAATTCTTCCATGTGCGCGTAGCATATTGGTTCCATGGGAGCTAGGTCCAAATATGGAATAAAAATGTTTCCCCTACTCTACCACCCGGCCAATCCCTGTTTTTCCACTTAATCCCTTTTTTCAGGGCCACATATCTTTACGCGCTAGAGGAATTGGGGGGAAAAAAAAAAAAATTCTTTCTCCTGTTACATGAATCACATGTTTTCATTTTCATCCGGAAAAGCCATCCCTTTCTCACATTGTCTTGTTATTGGTGATCCATAGCGATTCCGTAGATAGGAACAGATTTGATACATATGATAACTCTGGATAGAGTATTAACAGGAAAGCATCCTTAGCTAATGACTTTGCTTCTAAGCCCTCTGGCGTTAATTCAACAATTCGAAGTACCTTTCTTTACGTATTCTTGATGAACAGCATTATCATAGATGGTGAGGTTGTTGTTTGGGAAGTATAAGCACCCTTTGACATCTCTTCATCTGCAAAGAATTCTCGACGTGAAAACACAGTGAGCAAAAGGGCTGATCTTTGAATAGGAAAAGAATTTATCCGCAGGGCCCAAATGAATTGCTACCTCGAAAAAAGCCTTGTTTCTGTTGGAAGATCTACTCGGTCTGGGTACTGCATTGTTTCACTCGGGTGCACTAACTTCCGAATCATTCTCATTTGAGCTCACTCTGCATGATAAAAGGTCCGCTTGCCCCGAGCCCCATAGAGAAAAGTGGGCTTTTAATACAATCACATCGTTTGCCACAATTGCGCCATATTCTGGAGCCAACTATGTGATTTTAAGAAATCCTCCTTATCTGTTGCAGGTCTACGACCTCTTCCTCTTCTCCAAAAACTCCGTTCGTAGGTTTTCCACTGTAGACATCTCTGATCAACGATAAACAGCTCTGTTTTGCATCATATCTAACTGTTCGACTCGAAGAAGTAATTCACTCGATTATTAGCAACTGGACGGCACACAATTTTTTCGGTCCGTGCGGTCCCACAGAGCGCCCCTTCACTTCTAATAGGCCATGCCTAGATCAAAATCATTCTCAACGAATCTATATAAGTGATCCGATTTTTTTCACATGTCCGGTTGAAGACAAAGATCTTGACGAAACCGTCCGGCAAACCACGCAAAATTAAAGAAGATATCGTTAATTTCTCATGCTCGTTCATTTCTAAGTACCCTTTGTACAAATAAGATCCCCTTCTGATCTCTTCTTCATCTCGACTAGATATGTATCTTAATGGGGCGATACTTAGAGTACTTTGTGCAACATTCCCTCCATCTGATAGAAATTATCCATGACCTGAACCGATCTTACCTGGACTCGCAATCCCAAGTTGTCTATGAGAAGCCTAATCTAATTTATTAGTGTTCATAATGGATTTCTTTCTGTGTAATACTATTGATAGGGCCTCATTGAGAAGTGGCTACAAGATCCGTACTTGACCCATGGTTTATGGCCCCCAATCCGTTAGTAGGGAACATTTCTTTTTCCAAGTGAAATCCCCTTAGTATAGAAGAATGAAAAAGTGCTTTCGTTGTTGCGGAATAATAAGCCTTTCGTAGCTTAATGCGGTATATTTATTTCGGAGCTATTAGATCGTATCCCCGTTTTTTTGGAATATGAGTCGGAAGCAATAACAAGATATTTCTAGTGGAACATCTTTCACAATCGCTTAGAGAGATATTCTCTATAACGAGGATAATAAATTCGACTCATTCATATACAGATCATGGAATGTTTGGAATCCATATATGCAAGGAACATTGCTTTTGCTACTGTCGGAATTGAAAGGTGATATCAATCGTCCTATTTTCGTCGTCATATACATAGTTAGCGCTCCGTATCAAGGTCATCATAATCGTCACTATCCTCAATTCGTATCGTCACTATCAGCATATCGAATCGTCACTATCACTATCATCAAAATCGATATCATCAATAGAAATAATCGTTAGGCTTTCATACCGGGACTTTTCGAATACCGTACTGAAAGGAACATCGGGGTTTGTGCTAGTATTTGCCAATAGGATCGATCCAGTTCTATATAACCTATCACTAAATACTCCTAGAAGGGAAGGCTAAGCGAGCGAAAAGGGTTTTCCATGAGATGGGAAATTAAAACTATTAGACCCCACACGAGGTTTTGTGCATAGTAATTGGCTGAACGATCAGGCATATCCGTCTTTCTGCTAAACAGGATCCATTGAACTATAATCATTATATAATGTCAACTAAGTATCGTCAGTAAATTGATCCCGGTTGTTCAATCATTTTGATAACCAATGTCCTTCTTTGATAAATGATCACTTATGAGTCCAGACCAATAGAATTTGATCATCCTTTTTTTCTTCTGTCGTTAAGAGTAGATGAGCACTGAACCCCGAATTCTCTATTCTTCATCAATCCATCGAATCACTTTCGCGACCCGGATTCTATTTTCCTCATCCATCCATCACCGTTCACCTTTTTTCTTTTCTTATCAATGATAGATCTCTTTACTTGTACGACTTAGATGTCTCGTCTTTCTCGAAAAGTGATTCGTTGATGGTTTGGTATGATACTATTAGATTGATGTATTTGATATGATACTTAATGAATCGAGGAGATTGATATTCCATATTTCCGTCCTAGAACGTATTGATGTGACCCACAGCGCCCATACATGTTCCACCAAAGCAAAAGCAAACCCCGTATTCTTCCAGAGAATCTCCTACTTGTTTCAGAACAACTATAACGAGTTCTTTAACCATAAGATCAGTTCAGATGTAGGATACCCATCCAAAGTTTTCGCAACTCACTCATTATGATGGAATCATCAAAGATTTGATCTTTTTCTAAACTCTGTCTGTACCTCACTTAGAGCTGGGAACAGAGAAGATGTATACGCCCGAATATCCAGCCAAAAAAAAACAAGAAGAGGAAAAAGATTGAATAGAGAACCACAACTCCCGAGCTTTGTTGGATCTCAGATTGTCCAGATCAATGACGGTTGACCTCATTATTCGATGAATCAGTTCTTTCTTCTTCGGACAGAAAAGATTCTGTAAACCTCCTCGAAATCTCACTTACAGAGTCCTTGTGGAAGAATCTTCTGAGGAATTGGCCATGATAGGCTGATCCATGCTAAGACATGAAAAATGGATACAAATTTTAAAATGGGTACAAAGTTGTGACTCTACTCTAGTATCGCCAATGGTCGACAAAGTATCTAAAAGGGTGAAATGTAGATATTTGCTCTCTGTCGAAGTAAGGAACCAATGGCATATATGTTGGAACGGATTCCATTTTGGTTGACGATCAGGTTTGAAGATTTGAAAAGCCTATCCTCGTTGAAAGGGTCTATACATCTGCCGTTCTCACGCATTCTTGAGAGAAAGACTCCGTTATTTTTTTCCTCTTTCCGGATGGTAAATATTTCTCGAACATAGTAGGTGAATCAAACCCATGTTTGAATTGAAACTGAGATACCGATTCCAGTTCTTCCCTTCTGAATCGATAGAATTCATATCTGAAAGAGCTGACAATAGTTCTTCAAAATTGCTCTTTGTTTCTCTGTTAATGGTGTTTCAGAAAGTCCGCGATCTATGTAATAGCTTCTACGAACGAATGGCTCGGATCGAAATTGGAAACGGAAAGATTTGTACATTATACTTTTGTCACCACTACTTGTGGAAAATCTTTAGGTATAATATGTTCTATACCTGTGCCTCGCCTGGTGGAACTAGTCTCCTCTCCAAAAAAAAATATGTTTTTTTTTTACCGACGCACGAAGAAAATTATTTTGTGCTAATGAACAGGTGATTGAGGAATTGTCCCTAGTGTAAGATCATAATTACTGGATCGGTTCTTTTCCACATAAAAAGGACTCTTTTGTTACATAACCCAGAATGATTGTATCATTTCAGAATCGAGTCGATTTGCTTTATACAAAAGAATATCTCAATGCACTTTCATGACTGGGTTTCACGGGATTCAGCCAATTGTCTCGATCATGATATCATTGAGAATAGGAATCCGTGTTTTATCAAAGATTTCCTGCGATTATTTCTAGTGAGAAATAGTCAATCATCCCCTCTGGTAACTTTTTGAAACAAAATGTTAATGTTTTGCTCCATTGATAACGATTCCTTTCTTTTGGGAAGTTATTATATCATCCAATAAGAGGTTTTCATTTATTCAAAGAACGATAACACCTATTGATTCTACGCAACTGTTGCGAGTTTGATCATTCGGACCTTCAATTCCGGATGTGGATCTCGGACCTATGAATGGGTAATATTCCCCGATACTCCAAGAAAAGGGAAGTGACTTGGACAAAAGGAAGTGACTGGACAAAAAGGGAAGTGACTTGGGCAAAAAGAAACGAAGTTGACGTTGACAAAAAGAAACGTAGTGCTTAGACAAATTTTGTTTGTCTGATAGCCTCGACCGCAATCACTCGAATAGTGTTACTACGTAATCCGATCCGAACACTACTTGAAAACGGTTCTTCTTTCAGAAACGATGTTCCAAATGTGTCCTGGACATTCTGCTCTCATTTGGACCATTTGTATCTATATACATCAGGATCCCGATTCATGGATCTCCTCGTTTCGAGAAAAAAGAGGATCAAACCATTTCTTCTGACCCTCTTTTTCAAATGCGATAATGTTGGTTATCGTATATGCATTATAGTTATATGATTCAGATTCATCCTATTTGATTCCCTTGAATTCCATATTCAATTTGCGATCGATCCTATTCACTTAAAAAAATCGATTTAGATCATTCTTATGTACCCTAAGGTTCTATATTTGATTTGTCAGATTTCGGATCATCTATATTGATTGACTGCACTGCCATTATGTATGTGCTACAATACCGCGGTTTTTAGTTTTGGTCTTCCGAATCATTCCGCAGTAGATCCGGACCCGATTTTTTTTTTCTGATCCTTCGATAAACGATTCATTGTCTCTTCATAAAAACAGAGAGGTAGAACCAATAAGATTTCGTTTTCGATTCTCTCTGGAGTTGATACCTCATCAAGAATTTTTTTTGATCCAACCCGTAGGAATCAATAGAACGGGCAAATCCCCTATATACCCCGACCGGCTCGGTTATTGATAGATGACTATATCTGCCATTCTTGAAATCTCTCTTCTGATTCAAAATTCGTGGTGTAACGTGTATCCCCTTTTGTTCCGGTCATGGAATAGAGAAATAATCAAAAAATGGATTTTGTTCAAGAATAATCTTATTGGAACTTCCATATCCGTTCATCCTTCGAACCAGATCAGCATCCCGGAAATCTGATGAAATAGGATGAATTGAGACGGTATTTTGTAAATACTAATTTATCTTTAATATATCACACCATTTTCGTTATTTTCCAATCGCCTGAAGGACAAAGAAACATCTTGTTTTTTTCTTCAAAATTTCGATCTCTATTGACCTCTCCAATAATTCGCACCCAGATGAGTTCTGACCATCTTCAGAGAAAAAGAACGAATGTCTTTTAGGATTCCCAAATTCTTCGATTTCTCCGTAAGCAATGATTATTCATCTGCTTCTCACTTCCGTGAATAGCCCTGGCACATTGAGGAAGATCCAAAAGGGCATTTCTGGAATCGATCTGATTCTATCTCTGTTTCGTTCCGTTTGAAGAAAGGAAGGATCCCAAGATCGTCGTTTCTTTTAGTGCTGAATGTCTTTTTGAATCGATCAATGGGGATCTTCTGAATCCTCTTTCTAATGGAATCGAAATGATCTATGGATTGAACAGAAGATCCTCAATTGGCTAGAATCCCTTCTTGAACGAAAATAGATCTTGTGGACTCAATTGAATATTTTGACCAATACATTCCGTACCTTGCTAAAAACCATTCCTTGTTTACAACCACCACACATTGTCTAACCAAATCAATTCGCTCCGTACTTGCTCAAAAAATCCGATTCGTGCTGATCTCCCCCAACTACCGAAGAATCTTGCGATTGTCCACATATGAAATTGAACACCATTTTGCCAAAAATACCCCACTTGTTTCTCGGAAGAGATGGGAACATGCTCAATATCATTTGAATGGAATTTTTGCGCTCAGCTCCTGTTGTTTTGACTAAACCCGCCCCTTCAATGGTCTTTTTTCAACGAAAAGAGACATGAGATAACCCAATCAGTCCTTCCCTAAGATTTCGAATAGCTGGTGTCCCAAATTCAAGTTGATTATGTTTCGCGTCGCTTCTTCCTCGGAGCCGACGATCACACATTCCCATCATGGTCCTTGCGGATCGGATCATCCGTATAGGATAAAATAGAAACCCAGATATTCGCTAGCTTTCTCCTTTTAATGAGATCTTATTCCAGCTACGGTTTCATTAGATTATTTACAACTAAATCCCTCTTTTTTTTTGCCGATCCGGTTCCTCCACACCGCGCACTCCGTTAGATTTCATGCATGATACACTTTTATTATTGGGAGCACCCAAGTACTGCTCTTGCCGGATCCAGAAACAACTCTCGAAATCTTTTCCCTTTTGGAAAGATACAGAACGACAAATCAACCTATTTGATATTGGAAGACGAAAAGAATTTCTTCCCAATGTCTCTTTCCTGGGTCCATGTAATTCCTAGGTAGAGAAGCGCTCCATCAAATAGAGATTTTGTCTTTCGACCATCTTTCGAGTGTTAATAACGAGATTAATGACCGCTACTAACAAGCAGTACTACAACACCTTTGATTACCCTTTGTCATGAATATCGATTGCTTGTTGAACCCTGCGAATCAACTTGGAAGTAGGGGTACTCCAATTCGGGGTCAAAAGGTTTCATAAAGCGGTCTTGATGGAAAAATTGTATTTGATCCACGATCTCGAAATATGAAATTCTTGATCTCTCTCAAATATCGGAGAGTAACTAATCTCTCAATTCGACATCCAGAATTTAATTTAATGTCGCCCCTACTCCGCTCCTAAAGATTTTTATTTCAAATAAAGATTTTATTTCAATTGGGGAATTGGTTTATTTATACATTTCCGATATACTTATTTATACGAATACTTATTACGATATACTTATTTATACGATATACTTATTTAATACATTATTTACGATATCTTATGTATACGATATACTTATTTATACTATATACTTATTTACGATATACTTATTTATACGATACCTTATTTACTATCTACTTATTTACGATATACTTATTTATACATTACGATATACTTTTTATACGATTAAACTTATTTATATACGATTATAATACTTAATTTACTGCTATACTTATGTATACTATTACTTAGTTACCGATCTAACTTATTTACGCATACTTTATTGACGATCTACTTATTTATACTATATCTTATTTCTACGATATTATTTCGTATACGATGATCTCTGTTATCAGCCATGGCTAATGGTTAAGCTCCCAACCATAATTGCAAATTCGTAGTTCACTTCCTGCGCATGCACACCAATGGGAACGTTCAATAAGTCTAATTGGGATTGTCTCTGTATCATGGAATCTCATCATCCAGACATAACGAAGTGGTATGGTTATATTTCTACCAGAACTATGAACATAAGAACTAGAATTCTTATCGAATCTGGAACTATGGGAACAAATGGATTTAGGTGATGAGAAGCAAATATGCAGTATTTACAGAAAAAAAGTATCGGTATTGTGGGTACAATCATAACTGTCAAGTGGCGAATCAGGATCAACTAGGACAGAAAATACAGCATTGGTCAACTCGTTCTTGGGTGTCAAGGGTAAATCTAGGAAGAGTCATCGACCTCCACGGGAAAGGTAAAGAATGGACCTATTATGGGACATACATCATTACACGATAGATCTTACGCCTTCAAAGCCGGTTATTCGAGGCCACCTGCTGATGAGAGAACGACTTAAAGCAAAATACTTAATAACACGGCGATACATTTATCAAACTTCTACCCCAGCACCCGCAAGGAGCCTACGACAGTCAAGTGAATCCAATCCCCGAAATTAATTTGATCTAGGACTCACATCGTTGTAGTAAAGGTCGTATCCCATATGAATCATTACCGCCGGCATGAGGGGAGGTCATAAGCGTCTATACCGAAAATCGTAGTTTTCGCGGTCAATGAAAAAACATATCTGTAGATCGTAACCATAGATACGACCTACTCGAAATGTCATACATTTGTCTCATACACTAGGGGATGGTGAAATAGATATATTTTACATCCCGAGGTGCTATAATTGAGAAGAGCCATTGTGTTGCTGGTCATGATTCCTATAGCAAAGGGGAATATGCCTAACCTTTGATGCGGTTTGAACTATGGGATTTTACGGAATTGGAAGTAACCCAAGTAGGTTTACGACGAAACCTAGAATCGATCCACTGATCCAAATTTGAGTACCTCTAACTGGACTAACCTCAACAGAAAACTGTTGAGTAACGGCAAGCACGTGATTGAGTTCAGTATTTCCTCATAGACAAATTATGACTCTTAGAATATTGTTAATAATGGAGAAGAAAAAATTGTTTGAAAGCACACCGGGGGGCACAGAACCGGAAGCGGCCCCTTGTTTCAAAGAGAGGAGGCCGGGTTATTCACAGTTAATTTGCATGATTCAGAGGCGAAGTGAAGCTAAGGCTTGGGTAATTAGATCCCCCCGGTAAACAAGAGAATGTCTCCTACTTACCCGGAAAGTGGAAGATCGACGTAATTTCTAGTAGTCCTTACGTCTGAATCGACAAAGGGTGAATACATAACCAGAATACGGAACGGGGAGAACCTAGGATGTATAAGCTCATGAACATAGTGGATCAGCATGTCCAGATTTGGATTCCTATATTCCACTCATGTGGTACTACTTCACATCGAGGTTATATAAGACCATTGTCTAATATCTCATTACATCTAGAAAGCCGTATCTTTGGAAGAAGCTTGTCGTTTGGGAAGGGTTTTATTGATAAAAAGAAAGAATCTGCTTCACCGATATGCCCTTAGCCGGCCTTACCTAACATAGAAATCACACTCGGAAGGTGGACCAGTGCTAACAGCAGGTGCTGTAGCGAAACTGATTGCCAAAGAGGGAATCGTGGCACACATTAAGATCCCATCTGAGGTCCGTTTGTATCCAAACTGCTTATGCACCATCGGGCACAAGTGGGTCAATGTGGGTTGAACCAAACGAGTTTGGTAGGAGCCTTCAAGTGTTGCTATTACCGTCCTGTAGTAAGAGAAATAGTTATGAACCCTGTATACCATCCCATGGGGGCGGTGAGGGGAAGCCCCAATCGGTAGAAAAAAAAAACTCACAACCCCTATGGGGTTCTCCTGCGGCTTGGAAGAAGAAGTAGGAAAAGGAAAAAATATAGTGATAGTTTTTATCTCTTCGTTCGCCGTCCAGAGTAGATTTGGAAAATAATTTTTTGGGGGAATTTGAAAAAATGTGATGGCGACGCACGGGAATTGAACCCGCGCCATGGTGGATTCACATCCACTGCCTTGATCCTACTTGGCTAATCCGCCCCTTTCTAGCTCAAGATTTTATCTTTATTTCCATTCATCATTATGTATTTATTCGTACCTCCTATACTTCACTTAGTATCGAGATATTGGACAGGTAGAATGCCAATCTTTAAAATAAAAATGTAAAAAAAGGAGTTAATCACTGTGACATTACCGTTCTCTAAAAAAAACCCTTTTGGTACAACCTCTGAACCTGTACTGAAGGAGGAGAAAGTGTTGCCTACACACTCTCGGCCAATAGTATGGTTAACTTGTGTCTCCTGGGCATCGTACCATTTCCCACCTACAGATGATTGGCCATACAATCGCTATTCATAATGGAAAGAACATTTACCTATTTGTATCACGATCGTATGGTAGGTCACAAATTGGGAGAATCGCGCCTACTTTAACTTTGCGAGCCATGCAGAAACGATAATAAATCTCGTCGTTAAGTTAATTTAAAGTTCATTTTAATATTAATACAACTTTTAATATTAAATAAATATAAACAATAAATAAAACATTTTTAATATTAAATATAAAAATATAAAATATAATTAAAAATATAAAAAAATTGAAATTGAAAAATAATTTTTTTTGTGAAAAAAAAATAAAGTATCAACAAAGTAGCATACCCCATGTCTTGCTAAAGCAGACATGGGGGTATTGCTACTTTGTTTCAACGATTCGTATACACTAAGACAAAATCTTCTCCATTGTAGATGAAACTTCGACAGCAGCTAGGTCTAGAGTGCAGTTGTGGCATTACGTTCATGCATTACTTCCATACCAAGGTTAGCACGGTTTGCATGATATCAGCCCAAGTGTAATGAACACGACCCGACTGTCAACACGGATTGGTTGAAATTGAAACCATTTAGGTTTAAAGCCATGGTGCTAATACCTAAGCGTGAACCCAGATACTAAAAAAAATTACAGGCCAAGCAGCAAGAAGACAAATGTAAGACGAGAGTTGTTTGAAACTAGCATATTGGAAGATCACTCGGCCAAAAATAACCATGAGCACTACGATATTATAAGTCTCTTCCTCTTGCCGGGGGCATACTGTACCTGCGTTAGCAATTCGTTTTCAGTGTTTCCCTGATCAAACTGAGGTTACCAAGGAACCATGCCTAGCAACTGACTAGGGAGCCGCCGAATACCCATCTACACCTAACATGTGAAATGGATGCAAAGGCGGTTGTGGTTCTGCTTGGATACAATCAGAAGTTGAAAGTACCAGATATCCTAAGGCATACATCAGAGAAACTTCCTTGACCAATAGGGTAGATCAAGAAAACAGCAGTAGCAGCTGCAACAGGAGATGAATTATGCAAACATCACTCCAAGGACTCATACCCAGACGGGAAACTAAGTTTTCCCACTCCCGACCCATGTACAAGCTACACCAGTAAGAAGTGTAGAACACTTAGGCTCCATAAGGACCACCATGTATACCACTCATCCAACAGATGCTGCTTCCATCCACAGCTAAAACTGTCCAAAAAAAAAAAAACATGAAACTTAAAAAATAAAAACATATAGTGGGTAAAAATGTAAACCTATAGCTGCAGAAGTAGGAATAATAGCACCAAGGTAGATTATTTCCCATAAAGTAATAGAACCAAAACGATCAGAAGATTGAAGACTCAGTAAAAGTCGAGGCCTTGCAGTGTCGGCCAAGGCTTCGACGATGACGTCGGTATACGTGGGAGAAGTCACGGACAAGGCTCAAAAAGATTTTGATGTACTGCTTATGTATGTCCTGTCTTGGTATGTTCATAGCTTTTAACAGCAGTTTGCGGGACGACCGAAGACAATAATATTCCATTTAGGTTTCTTCGTAGTGGACCATTTACCCCTTTGTGTGTGCAAAACGGTCAAGCTTGTAAAGTGGTTTTGGATTTTGCATGCCTAAGACTTGTTTCCCGAGGTTATTTGCTTGTGGTCCTGAGTAGCGTTTTCTCTAACCCGTTTTCCCCCCTCTTTTGTAGGTCTATAGGGCCCCATGGGAGTTTTCGGGGATGCTGACTGTGCGGACGACTGCAAGG